>APFE031494167.1:0-23528 GCA_000404065.3 Pinus taeda | reverse complement strand
TCTTTTCATTATAAAACTGTCAAGAATCCACCAATCCGTGAATCTGCCTCACATCTGGCGGAGCGCGGAGGATTGCTCGTTATCGGTTTATTCCAATGAATTGCTGCCGGATTTTGACCGGAAAAATCCGCCAGAAAAACTTTCAAAAAGTCGCGTTATAGACTACTGCAAAAAATATTATATATATGAATTTGCATAAAATAATATTCGTTTAAATGTTCATAATATAATTTATTATTATTTCAATGAGGAAGATAATTTTGATTATTAACTATACAATGTTCAATTGCAAAAGATATCCTAAAAAGAATTCAAAATGATAATAATACATGATGAAAAAATTTAAAAACGTAACCAATTCTAAATAAGCTATGTTTTATGTATAAAAAAATGTTGAAATAATTGTATATAAAAATACAATAATCTTATATGTTTTATAGTCATAAGTTTATATCATTAAATGCTCGAGGTAAAAAGTGTTCTTGATCTATAATGGTTGATTTAGAAATTTAGGTTTGCTTGTGTGTGAGACTTAAAAAGGTCAATCTTAATGTTACATGCTTTATACTCATAAACTTATATTGGTAAATATCTGTTTATCTTAATGGTTGATTTATAAATTATATTTCTTTTGTGTCTATTTAAGATAGAGATAATTAAAAAAATTAACTTCGATCATAAAGATAACATGGCAATGGTCCTTTAATCCAAAATTGAACCTTGCAATCTTTGATAAAATCTTGTAAATGTCAGGTTTTGTTACACTTTAATATACAACTATTAAAACATTATATGAATGAATTTGATTATTACATTTTAGTAAGTTATTATTACAAGTTCAATTTCTAGCATCTCTATGGATGAAGGTACCACTCTTAGAATGAATGTTGCAAATTGAAGAATTTTGACATATCATCATTGGTATGTTGGTTAAACACCATTGTCACTTCACAATGTTGGAGAAGATGGATATAAAATTGATGAGGAATATAATTTTAATGTAGACATGGAAAAATAAAAATAATTATCTTGTTCTACTCCTCCCAATAATGCTTGAGTTTATCATATTTATATTCTTCATTATAAAGACCTGAATAAGGCATGGAAAAAAATTGCAAATTCAAAATTATTAGAATGCATAACCATATTAGGGACGATACAAAATGAATTGATCGAATCATTAATCTCATATTACATTTTGATTTTTTTCTTCAATACCAAAGAAAACAACAACTGGCTTTTAAGATTATTCTTCAACATTTCCATGAAAGATTACATGAACACCCACTAAAAATGATTATTAATAATGAACTTTACTTACATGTGCTGATATAATTTCTTTAAATATATGAGTGAGAACAATGCACTAAATTCTCAAAATTCCAATTTTTATGTGGTCAAGAACTAAGGGTCATAAGAGATATTGGGACATGTCAAAATACATTTTAATTTATTATATAAACTTCATAGAATGAAAGTTATTGATATATTTTTATCACATTTGCGTAATGTTTTTATAGATCTAATAAATAAATTCAAGATAATAAAAATTAATAATTGTTGTGAGAGACATCTACCACTTGAAGGATAAGTATTATGCACATTTAACATAGATGGAAATGTTTTATGGAAATATTTCCAAAGAATTGTCATTTTAAATAGTTTTTCATCAATAAGGAATTGATCCAAATGAGCCTAACTTTTAAAATAAACTTATAAATGTAAATGTAATTATAGATGATTGAGAGGTTCTAATAAAGACACATCTATTGTTCATAATAGGATAGTAAATATACACATTGAGTTGCATGCATAAATGATCATTTAATTATATCCACATTATACGATGTATTTCATAATATATAAAACATAAATAATTTAGTGGTATTGATGATAACCAAATGACACATGAAGTTAATTTATCTATTAATCATTTTGTCAGGTTGACATGTAACTTGTGGGTAGAATTTGATTTAATGAATGAAGCCACTTGAAATACTAATGTACACTTCTTTATGGGATATATATAATTCAAGATTTGCATCAATAACACTCATTATATCAAATAATAAATAAATCTCAATATATATGGCATATCCCCTCATTATACATAAATCAAAAGGATCAAATTTATATAGAGCAACATTTTCTATTGATAATGAAGAGGTTTTCACAATAATATAAACAAAAAACAACACATGGTCTAGGGATATAACTATATTTTTCTGCCAAATGTATTTTATGTAAACATCAACAAAAGGTTACAAGTTACAAGGAGAAACAAAGAGGGGCAACAATCATAATAAATGCCATTATAACATTTCATGTTTCTCTACATTAGGTTGGTGCACTAATTTTTGTTGGTTAGTAGTAATGTTTATGTTCTAATTTGTTTCATTTTAAAATTTAAAAACTTCCAGCTATGTGACAAATAGATCTGGACCTTCCACCTCCAATATGGATAATATTTAGCAGTTATATTAATAATGACACGAAATAATTTATATTGATTCAAATTATGTAATATTGATCATATCTCAACATTCATAATTGAAAATGCTCCATTGAATAATTGTGATACAAAAATGTTAGAATATGAAAATTATAACATTTGATATATTTAATATGATATCAATTATCTTATTTTCAACTTCCTTATATTTCTTATGGACTAAGCATCATTGCACATGTCTTGAGTTTTCAATATACATGCATCACATGGGTTGATTTTAGAGAGGTCAATGACTAATAGAGTTATTCAAGGAGACAAGATTTAACATTCACATCAATCTCAAGAATATTCACATCAATCTCAAGAATATCATAAATATATGGTTTTAGGATATGTTGACAATTTACCTTTAGAATGTTACAATTAGAAATAAACAATAATGGTTATGTTTCATATCATTATGATGCAAGTCTCTAACCATAGGCCTGTAAATTAATAAAATTAATTCACACCAAAACTGGAAATTCCAGACAATACATATTCACACCAAATCTTTGAAATGTTTAATTAAGAAATAAAATAGTTACAGAATAATTGTTGACCCAATGATTGGCCTCTCATTCCTCACACTCACTCACACACTTCTACATACATACATGCCTCATAGGCTCACCTCAATTTATACAAATGGATTTGAACCAAAATAGGTTCTAGATCCTCAACAAACTCCCAAAATATCTCTCATCATCCCTAACATCTTTCATCTAATCTCTTATCCCTAGATAAGAGATAGCTATTCCATAATCCTCTCAAATCTTCCATAATACTCTTGAATCTTCTCATATTTACAATAATCTTCATTCTCGCTTAAAAAATGATAGAAAAATACAATAATTAATTTATCCTCACTTTACAAACTAACTCCCTAAGTAAATAATTAACCTAGGTTAGATGCACCTACATCAAACTCCCCAGGTAAAACAAAATCATGGTCTCCTGACCATTAATCTTCAATAGATGATAAAACTTTGCCTAGATCCCAAACTTTGGTTTGTCGTTGATCAATTACTTTGTCATATTGTTGATGTTATGTGGTTGTCCTTTCTTGTCTTCCATGCTTCCAAACTTTATGTTGCAATTATCCCTTCTCCTTGTTGATGGATGCCTGTTCTGTTGTCATCGGCAAGATTCTGATATCTTTTTTCCTTGTAATATGTCCCTTTTGGGACACTTTCACCATCAATCCTCTAATCTCTTCAATTTTCATGTTCAACTTGTCTTCTTGCTGGTAAAAATCACCCATTATTTGTTGAAAATGACTATTGTCCTCCATATCTATGCCTTTGTAGACTTGCATAGGTTCCTCCAATGGTTCTTGAGCTTTCTTAATTTCCATCTTACTCTTGGTTTCTTGCGATTCTCCACTACCTGCAAACATAAAATAACTATTAGTTTCAAAATCATGAGACTTGGAGGTCTCTCTTATGGCTTCTTGCATTCCTTCCTTATGTATCATACAATATTTCAAACTGTGCACTCACTCTTCCTCATCTTCTTCAATTTTCTTATCGGTGTCCATATCTATACGTTCATCATCCTCGTCACCAAGCAATGACCCTTGCTCTGGTTCACAGATATATATGTTTGTCTAGAGTTTCTTTGCTTCCAAAATTTTTAGTTTATGCTTTATGTCGTCTTTCCATTAACTCTTTAATTAGCCATTTAATTGCTTTCTTTATTACCCATCCATGTCTCTGTATTTGTAATAACTCCATTAATATGTTCACCCATGCCTTTAATTCCACGATCTCTTTCTCTTCATCAATAATGCTAACTTCTATGCTATCACTGTGACATTTCTCTTGATCCATCTTCATCTTCTTTTGTTATGGAAAATAATTCAACTTATAAGCCGCCGACTTTGATACCGAAAAATTGACGCAGGTCTCTAACCATAGGTCTGTAAATTAATAAAATTAACACACACCAAAACTTAAAATTCCAGAAAATACATATTCACACCAAATCTCTGAAATAATTAATTAAGAAATAATAAAATTACAGAATAATTGTTGGCCCAATGATTGGCCTCTAATTCCTCACACTCACTCAAACACTTCTACATACATACATGCCTCACAGGCTCACCTCAATTTATACAAATGGATCTGAACCAAAATAGGTTCTAGAGCCTCAACAAACTCCCAAAATATCTCTCATGATCCCTAACATCTCTCATCTAATCTCTTATCCCTAGATAAGAGCTAACTATTCCATAATCCTCTCAAACCTTCCATAATACTCTCGAATCTTCTCCTATTTACAATAATCTTCATTCTCATAAAAACTATAGAAAAATACAATAATTAATTTAATCCTCACTTTACAAACTAACTCCCTAAGTAAACACTTAACCTAGGTTAGATGCACCTACAACACATTATAACATTTCACATGTTTGTACATGATGTAGTTCATGATATTTTTCTTTGTTAGTAATAGTATTTATGTTTCATCATTGTCCCTTGCCAACATTTTTTAAATTTTTTTCCTTTGTGATCGATAAGGATTGGGCACTTATTTTGGTATAGTTATAATTCATGGAAAATGAGTAGCAAAATATGATGCCAAAGGGTTAGTTGATTTATGCACAATTGATCTTGATGACATGCTTGTTATGCTTGCAGAGTAGCAAGGTATGGTGAAGTGTTGTTGATTAGGAGGTGTAGGAATGAGTATGTTAAAGGTTGCTTGCATGTGTTGTAATGTTTATTGTTGAACTGATTATATATGTTGTGATGTTGTTGTTGTTAAACTTCCTTCTTATTTTGTGATGCTATGGTTATTATGCTTGTTTGATTCTAAGGTGTGTTGTGATGCTAAGGTATGTTGCAGAGATTGTTGATGTATATTGCAAAACAACAAGAAGTACATTGCAATGTGAATGCATAAGAGGTGTGATTAACTTGACCGCATAATAGAGGTGGCATGAAGAAGTTGTGATGCAAGGAAATGGCAAATTTATGTGTAAAGTTGATTAAAGGCTTATTAGAGTTTCTTAAAATGTTGTTATGTAAGAGGAATTTGGCTGTGTAATAATTAAAGTGGCTTATATTAGTTCATGTTACTTGAATATTTTGAAATTCATTTTATGTGTTTCTAATATTCAAGATTTGAATGAGTTTGGAAACAAAGAGACATCCTTGGAATGCAAAGAGGCAAACTTTTCACTTCATATTCATGCATGGAATATGAACAACCAACAAACTATCTTTATAAAATTATGTACTTTTGGAAAGGCTAAATGATTAGAGAGTATGTGGAATAGTTGAGTTGTTGTTCGTGAGTTATTTGGCAGATGTGAAACAAATTTGAGGAGGAGAAGAAGCTAGAACATAGAAGGAGGTATTCAAAATTATTGTCTAGGTAAATCAACACATTATATTTTTTTTGTATCAAGGGATTGTAGTCTCCTTTCAAGTTGTATCCTGAAAAATAATAGGTTGAAGCTTGTTGAGGTAGGAGTCTCTTGTGGGTTGTGGCTTGTAGAAAATTTAAGTGGGAGTAAGAGCTTCCCAGTAAGTTGTAGCTTGTAGAATAGAAGAGATGTTGCAACCTACAAAATATGATGTAATAGAGGAAGTATGAGCTTTCCCTTGCATCACAACAATAAAAAATTCATGGTTTTCTCCCTTTATGGGTTTCCAATAATATTTTGTGTCCACATGTGTTGATTTTGTGTGCTAATTTTTATGTCGTGGCTTACATGTTACTTGTTGTTTATATATTAAATATGTTGGTCATATTATGTATTGTTGATCATTTAATATTTCAATTAACCATTGAAAAGAAAAGTAAAACTTGTCCATGAATGCACTAAACTAATTCACCCCCCTTCTTAGTTTGGTCAAGTTTCAACAATTGGTATCGGAGCTAGTTCCTTTCATGTTAGCTTAATAGTTGGAAGGTGGACCTAATTGAGTCTTAGACTCTCAAAGTGTACCTATGCTTAGTACAACAAACTTTCATGAACAGAGAGAAGGTAAAAGAAAAATTAATTGGCTATAGAACTAATGTATGGAAGATATAGTAAAGACCCCCCCTCTACGCAAGAATAACGACGGAATGCGTAAGAAAAATGTGTAATCTATAAAAATCTTCAAAATATGGATCTTGATATGGTTATAGATCTGAAATATGCTAAATAAATCTAGGATAGGTTGCAGCTCATGCATGAAGGAGATACTAGTAGCAACAGCGTAGAAAAGGAGAAGAAAAAGAGGAAGAAGAAAAATGATTCTCAGAGAGAAAGTGTTTAGTATAATGAGATCTGTTTGGCTAGTGTGAAAGTACTTGATTATCACGAGGAAAAGACAAATGAAAACCAAGCTAAGCTTGTCTCAACATGGTTGAGATAAAAGACTTGAAATTGAAAATAAAGATTAGAAGAAACGATTGCAGATATGTGATTAAAGAGAGCATGAGTATAAGGAAGAAATCGTTAGCCTAAGGACACAATTATAAGAAGCTATATGAATTTGAAGAGGTGATGAACAATCGACAGAAGGAGAGAGACGAACAATGTGAAAGATTAGAGGCTGAGATTGTTTCAACTAGAAGTGAGCTAGATAAAAAGAACAAACAATATGAAAGGATATAAGAGAAGAGTAGGAGCTCAAAGGCATCCACCAAAGAGAATACAACAACATCAAATAGACTAGTAGGAGAAGCTAGCAATAACATAATAAAAAATAAATGAAATAAACAAAACCAATATGAAAAGAATGAGTTGAATAAAATTCCCTTTGTAAGAAGGCCATTTGGTCTTGGAGATGATTTGAGGAAATTTGGAAGGTCCTAAAAGAGATTATTTGCTCATTTAAAAGATGCCAAATGTTTTTCCTGTCACAACCTTGGGCATGTAGCAGCTATTTGTAAGAGAAAGCAAACCAAATATTATCAATAGAATATGCAATAGATGAAGAGGCTACCTCAAATAAACAGTCAAAGAAGATTCCCTGCAAGGAGATCATCAACAACCAAGTACACAAATAATTTCTATGGCTACAGTTATTTGTGCAATGATTTTGTACATAAAGTTGTTGATTGCAAACACTCTAGAAAGAAGAATAGAAATGACACAAGTAAATGCAAACCCCTTCATTTCCTGGCCATACAAGATGTTATTTATGTAGAAACCTTGGCCACATAGCCTGCGAGTTTCCCTGTACCTTAAAGAAAAGTAGACACCAGGTCACTCAAAGAAGATCAAACAATAAGTCAAAAGGAAATGCACATAGTAGAACACAATCACGCACAAGTTTGGAAACGGAAGAAGGACTAGCATGTGACTTTAATGACAAACTGAAGTCAACATGGCCTTAGGGCAAGCTACTCAAGGAAAAGAAAGTAGTCACGGGCAAAGAAAAATATGGCCAGTGTTAGAGTAGCAACACCTTAGGGGGAGAGAAACCCAAATAGTGTTCTTTGCAATTCATGGCAATAGAGTTTGTTGAGTTTTAGATTGAAATGGTTACAAAAATAGACTAAGGCCACCATGCAAATTGAAGTTTTAAGTATGGAAGTGATACTCTTAGGGGGAGTTGATCTTGTAACTTAAAAAAAAAAATGTAGCAAACAATAGGAACTAAGAAAAAATCAATGACAAGGACATGGTGTATATCCAAAAAAGTATAGGTTTATATTATGGAGGACATGAATTGTCAATTCATTGGTTGATGCATTGAGAGTAATTGGAAAAAACGAATTTCACTGCTAAGTTCATTTATGATTGGAAAAATTTCAAATGTTTTACTTTATTGTGGGTCACTCCTATCACTGGTATAATTGTCATGAAGATAATTCAACATTACATTAAACACTACCATTAAGATAACAAAGGTCCCAACTTATATCTATGATGATAACAATTTGCATAAGAAATGGAATTATTCTAACATGCTTTTGATATCCATCTTTATCCCTTGAACCCAAAAGAAAAATATATAAGGGCATATTCATTTTTTTTCAAAAGTGACATTATAACAATATGATATAGTAGAACATTCATCATCTAAAGTGAGCATGCCCATTGCAAAAAGGTCCCCACATTGAGTAGGAATTTAATGACAATTTGTAGACCAAAGTTGAACAACCGATCACATAAAGAACAACTCCTAATTATGCGTATCTCAGTATTAACAAAATAACATACTCAGTAATAAAGAGATATTAAGATTGTAATAACTAATATTCATGAAAAAGTCTACAAAGAAGAGATAAGCCAAGTTCATGAACGAGTCTACAATGAGACTCTGAAACACACTTACTTAGAAGGAACACTAGAATTGTATCTTTGAATGTTCAAATATATCTCAAGATGCACAGATAGGGCATTTAATGGCCCTCTACCTCGACTTGCATTTTAGAATAGATAATCTAATGACTCTAGATTCTTGAAATTTTCACCTCCACTTTAAACTTCATAGGGGCTATACTCAAATATTTGAAATACTTAATGGAGGAGGCCACGTGTTTTGGAAAACTTAATGGGAAGGTCATGTGCTGGAAGTAGTTACGACAACAAGATAGTTTGAAGACAAGCTCACGTATTAGAAAATAATTTAGACTATAACATAGCTCCAAGACAAATGCAAGTGTTAAAAGATTGTTGCACTCGTAAGGATTTAATAAGGAGTTGTCTATAATGCGACTTTTTGGAGATTCCGGTGACGGAATCCGGTGGAAGAAATGAGGTTAAATCTTGATTTTTAAGCAGTTAAAATGGTTTTTTAACTTCATATTTGGATTCAGCGCCCTGAAAAACCCCTGGGAGCCATTGATTGTGCAGAAACTAGCTATCAAACTTGGGATTCGAATGAATTGCTGCCGGATTTTAACCGGAAAAATCCGCCGGAAAAGCTTTCAAAAAGTCGCATTATAGACTAGTGCATTTAATAATGCATGACTGAAATTAATGCAACAAACTGACGATGATCATACTCTAGCATAGCTTGCAAATGTTTGGATAAATTTGAAAATGGGTGGTTCAAAGGTCCAGGAAGCTAACACTTTGACAGTGGATGGTTCAAAGGTCCAAGAAGCAAACAATTTGTGCATATATTCATACAAAAAAGCCTATATCAATTATGGTCGACCTGAACCTATAAAGTCATATGAACAACATAAATGAGAAGGAATGCTACGGCAAGGAGAAAAGGACAAGGACAACAACATGGATAATCAACAAATGTAGAAAAGTTGAGGGAAAAGTTTAGGGACTGAGTCAAAGTTTAGGAATAATCAACAAATGTAGAAAAGTTTAGGGAAAAGAGAAACTTGAAGATGACACTGTTACTTAGTCTGGCGTTGTGACACAAAAGTCATGGTCATTGGAGCATTATGCGCTAGTGACACTGTTACTATAATCTGGAGTTAGCGGAGGAGTATACGTTAATGACACACCATCTAATTGTATTCTGGCATTAGTAGAATATGTGTTACCATGGAGTATGTAAAAACCAGAAGCGTTTTGACATAGAGAACAATTGAGAGGGACAAAATACAGAGCGGATGGAAAATCAAAAGTCAATGGTATCCATTAGGGAAGAATTACATCCTCTGTGGAAGCGTTAACAATATGCGTTACGTACTTAGTGTTAACATTCAAATGCGTTACGTGAGCCATTGGTTAGGCCGCTGATTATGAGAATTGGTGCTCAATTTTTCAGTTTTCATATCAAGGGAGTGCCAACAATTGGACGTTTTTGGTGGAAGGTGATCAATCATGGAGTGTCCCTGAAGCTCATTTAGCATGATGGGTAAGTGGGTAGACAACTTTTCTATCTGCCACCAGAAGAGAAATGAACAATCGAGTGTTACGAATGAATTTTTCAGGATAATGACAATAATTGGACAGAGAGCCTTAAGGGAATGAAACTAGCTTAGAGTTTGATAGTTTGTTCTTATTTTAAAAGGTGATTACAAACTAAGATGAAGGTAGAAAATGCTGTAGCAAACAAAAGTCTGACGCACAATATTTCTCTTCTCATTGGAGCTATTGAAGAGATATTGATGGGGAAGGAACATATGGGTAGGTGTGCAAGGCAAGGTATTCGTGCTTCTACACTTCGTGAAATCTCACTTTTGAAATTGCTTTCAGACAGTCAATATATTTTTCGGTTTCCTTCTGTGGAGCATGTGGTCAAGGATGAGTAGGTGGTCGTTAGCATCCAAATTATGAGTTTGATATTTTGTATACTGCGAGATAAAGTGTGAGAAGCAAATTTAGTACGGGGAATCTTTGCCAGCCGCCATAACAAACTTATGAATGCAACCTATTATTAGTTTATATCTACCAAGCTCGTGTTGGTATATATTCAACCCGATTTATGCATGGAAGGCTCGCTGCCAATTTATACGGTGGTTGATAAAAAAGGCTTGGTTGATGGATTCGATCAACTCATTTTTTTTTTAATTACCACCACTAACCATCGTTGCTTATAACTTGACAACAAATTCTATCACATCTCCACTTTCCTTTTTATACTCTGGAGGTGGTGTAACTTCTTGACTTGCAAGCCATATTCTCATGTAGATTACAGGTCCGTCTAATATTTTATATTAGACCGAGTCCTTTTCTCAATTTGGCAGCGTTATTTGGTCTATTGGGCTCACTCTTTGCCTCTAGGTGACATGGAAATTTCCCCATGGTTAGTGCCATCCTTCATTGTGCATAAGGTCTAATCATGTAATTTTTATCATAGATTTCAGGGATTTACAGGACGGTAGCTTCATGAGGGTCGAGCGTGGTCCTTCCATTTGGTTGGATAAGTATTTTGTATGGGAGGAGATTCATTTCTCTTTTATGATGAATTGTCATTCACGTGGTTTTCTCTTTATGGTTTCACATTTTTGGTGGATAGATCAGAATGCTAGTGGATAATTGATTGTTATGCTAATATGATTCATTTTGGGCGTCATGATAATGAACTGCCTCTCATACTACTTCAACATCCTTGCTCACCGGATAGTTTGGGGATATGGATGGACATGTGTTTCATGTTTATCTCATGTGTTAATGGCTATTGCTCATATCATGTTTTGCTTATAGATTTTAGATAAATAATCTATTTAACTCTAACAGTTCTCCTAGAATCTCTTATCTTTGTTTTTACCTTAACTTTTCATTAGGGACCACTCCCCTTAGCTAACCTAGGAGATAGCTCAAACGGAGAGAGTTGGGATTAGTGTGACAGCCCCTTCTCTGAATCCCCTGCCACCAACCACACCTTGTGGGGTTGAAGGCTTTTCTCACTAACTGGTAGGTAGGTGCGGGCGGCAGGGTCAACATCTTTTGGCGCCGTTGCCGGGGACAAGCTTTCTTGTACCTGGGAAATTGACTAACCTTTTGATTTTAGCATTTTGAATTTTAGATTTAGATTCTTGTTCAAGTGGCGACTCCACTCAATCCAAATTTTGCAAGAGTCTCTACCAGGAGAAATTCAAGTGGTCTAGTTAGCCCCTCTCCTGATCCTGAAAGGGTTTTTAGAGAGAGGTTGAATAGACTTTCTCGTAGTAGAGCTCTTGCTAGTCTTGGGCAAGAGGCTATTTCTGATATTCATTTGCTTTTTCAAGAACAAGTAGAGCCTAACATCATGAATGATCTTTTTGCTCCTTGTGACTTCACTAACATAAATGGCTATCCTCACAATATCCCTCACAAGGCTATTGAAAAGTTGCCCTCTTTTCAAGGTAACAATGCCATTAGTGTATCTTTAGAGCTTTTTATATGAAGGCATGGTAGGTTGTCTTGTGAACCATGTTAGCCTTAAGTAAAGACATATCTATGATGCAAATTTCAAGATATTTGGATATTAATTTGCCAACACAATTTTTGATTGATATAAAACAATATAAGCACAATCTCTAGCATGAGAATCTCCACTTTCACAACTACCTTGATTGAGGTTCATATTTGCAACTGAATTTAAGTGCACGAGCATAATCATGGATTTTTTTTGGAATCTTGGCTATCAATTTCATCTATTTTACTTCTTCTACCCTATGCTAGTTGTGGGTATATGAGGCATATTTCATGCTTTGTAGTGATGGGAATCATGTGTTTAAATTCCAAGGTGGTTTCATGGCTCTCTTGTTGTTGTTGCTACATATTACTCTATTGGAGTAATTTCTAGGGAGGTCTTATTTTCAGTAATTCAAAGGATAACTAGGATCCCATGGTTACTGTTGTGGAAGAATGGTAGGTGCAACCAATAACAAACAAATAGAGAAGTGCTTTCATACATGTGGAAGAATTTTGGAATATTAAATTGCGTAACATTTATGTCGTTACCATATTGGTTAAATTTTTTTAGTCTATTCTAGCGAGTTGCTTGAAAAATGGTATTGGCTATTTTTTATTGAAAATAGTTTTTCTTTTTTGGGATGAACCTTCAAAGCACTATAGTGGAGTTCAATTCCTTTACAAGAACATTGTGGGAGTTTGCTAAGTTTCCAACCCCCTTGCCATTGATGTCAAAGGGGGAGGTAAGCAGAGGTTAAGAGCAATAAGGAGGATGATTCTGAAGACAAAAGGGGGAGGATCAATATGTTTCCATCAATGCCAAATGGGGAGATTGTTCACATAGTTATCGTTGATGTCAAAGGAGAAACAAAATATGATGGAAAAGGGTCAGTTGATGTATGCACAGTTGAGGATGACGACATGCATGTAGAGCAACAAGGTATGGTGAAGTGTTGTTGATCACGAGGTGAAGGCGCTGAGTAAGTTAGAGGTTGCTTGCATATGTTGTGATGTTGTTTATTATTGAACTACTTACATATATTGTGATGTTGGTTGTTTTTAAATTGCTTGCATATGTTGCTATGTTGTGATGTTAGGGTTATTATGCTTGCTTGATGTTAAGGTATTGTGATGCTAAGGTATGTTGCATAGAATGTTGATGTATGTTGCAGAACAACAAGAAGTATGTTGCAATGTAAATGCCAAAGAGGTGTGATTAAATTGACAATAGAATAGAGGTGGAATAAAAAAGTTGTGATGCAAGGAAATGGAAAATTTATGTGTAAATATAATTAAAGGCTGATTAGAGGTGCTTAAAATGTTGTGATGCAAGAGGACTTTGACTGTGTAATCATTAAACTGGCTAATATTAATGCATTTTACTTGAATATTTTTGAAATTCATTTTATGTATTTTTAATATTCAAAAGTTGAAAGAATTTGGAAACAAAAAGACAACCTTGGAATGCAAAGAGGAAAACTTTTTCACTTCACATTCACGCATGTAATATGAATAACCAATAAACTATTTTTATAAAAATATGTGCTTTTGGATGATATGAATGGTTAGAGAGTATGTGGAAGAGTTGAGTTGTTGTTCATGAGATACCTAACACATGTGAAGCAGATGTGAAGTAGATTTGAGGAGAAGAAGAAGCTGAAATAGAGGAGGTATTCATAATTATTGTCCAGGTAAACCAACACATTATATATATTTTTTTGTATCAGGGGATTGTAGTATCCTTTTAGGTTGTAGCATGAAAAATAACAGTTTGGATCTTGTTGAGGTAAGAGTCTCAAGTGGGTGTGTCCTACAAAAACATTATGTAAGTGGGAGTAGGATCTTCCCAACAAGTTGTAGCTTGTAGAATAGAAGAGAGGTTGCAACCTGTGAAAGCTAATGTAATAGAGGAAGTAGGAGCTTTCCTTTGCATCACAACAATAACAATTTCGTGGTTTTCTCCCTTTATGGGTTTCCACTTATATCTGGTGTCCACATGTGTTGATTTTGTGTGCTGATTTTTATGTTGTGGTTTACATGTTACTTGTTTTTTATATATTAAATCTACTAGTCATATGATGTATTGTTGGTCATTTAATCATTCAGTTAACGATTGAAAAGAAAAGTAAAAGTTGTCCATGAATGCACTAAATTGATTCGCACCCCCTCTCAGTTTAGTCAAGTTACCAACAAATTCCACTACCAAATTATAATAAAAGTTGTTTGTATTTAGTTTTGGAGACCACCTCCACTATATACCCTACTTGCAGTAATTCTAGATCTATATGTGTTGCATCCTTTACTAATATTTTACCTTATATGTGAAACTCTCCAAAAACATGAGTGTAAGAGATTTTATGGTATTTGCTCTCTTGTCCATAGTTGTTCTCAGGTTCACTTGATGTGTTAGGCTTCCTTTTTCTATAGACCTATGTAATCATCCTATTATGACTTTGGAGTCACCATATATATCTAGAATTGTAACAATATAGTCAAAGGCGAAGTCAAATAGTGAGCTAGTCATAAATGGTTGTCTTATTGTTTGTGGCCCATACTATGCTCAATTTGAAAGAGATTTTATCCTTGTTAAGAAGAATCCATTCCCCTACATTGCTGAGGCCTGGGTTATCATGACAGGTTTCATCAAATTTTTCCCTTTAATGATATGTGTCATAGTCTAGGTGCAAGAGGACTCTAAAGGGCTTTGAAGACTTAGGTGTTGTGGCTTGTTACCTACATATTTTTAGTTTATGAACACATATATAGGGTTTTGTAACTTTGTTTTGAAATATACATTATTTCTAAAATTCACATTTATCACATTACTTTGGGCAAGTATATTTGTACATCTAAATAATTTTTAATCCATTGGAGTAGGGTAGAGTTTATGTTATTGCATGTCCAACTCTATGGTTATATACCAAGCTTGTGAGGAAAATTTATATTTACTTTGTAATGTGAGTGAATTAGTAGATGTGAAATGGATTATCATGTTCATCACATAGTGGACACTTGTTTGGTCCCTAGACACATTTTCCTTTGAGAATGTCCTAGTCAGGTACAAATCCTTTTATAAATATCCATGCAAATTAGAGAGTTTTGTGGTGGGGTCTTTTAATTTCAAGAATATAGTCTACCACTAGTATCTGATGCCAACGAGGAATTATGAGGGACTTGGGGTTTATATCATATTTTAACACTACACCTTTACAATGTTGGATTTTCTCATCATAATGTCAAGTCCTCTTCTTTCTAAGTTTTGTACCTACTCTAATTGATTCATCTATGTACTCTTTTTACTAGTACTCTTTCTAAGGTGTATTTTATACCTTGTCATTACCAATCATTAAGACCCAATTTAGCTCATGTATCATATATTATTCTCTAGCAGAGGTGGTCAATAATAAGTTTTGTTTCCGAAGTGATAAATTTGAAGAAATTTGAGTCTGCTTAGATGGGTTTGTTAGGATTCTTGATCCAATCCTACAAAATAGTTGGAGTAATGTATTTATTGTAGAGTACCTCTTACCACATTCCCTTTCTTTTATAACTTTCTAGGTACCCTTTGTCACAAGGTTGTAGTAAATATCATCATTTTATTTATTCTCCAACCTCCCATTTCCATTTTATAACATAGGGCTTCCCAAGAGACCAAAGGCATTCCTCCCTCTTCCTTGTTTTCCTTCCATAGGTAAGGGAAATAGATCTCCATTAGATTTGGAAAGGATGTCCTTTATATATGATGCTAATGAGAACCAAAATCCTTGAAGGAAATTTAACACACTCTTTATCAATACAATTTTTCCAACTATGAAAAATCTAAGTATGGGCCTATTAATATGGACTTCACTTTATAAATAATCTAGGTCTAATCGTAAATTATATAGTCACCCGATTTGAGTTGGAAGCTTAGGTATGGTAGCTTTTCATCTAAATAATGCATAAAGAAAGGTAGTTCCATATGAATCATTATTATTTAGAGCCAACATAAAATATTGTAATATATAAAACATTTTCTTTGTTTATCCCCATTCAAAGGCTAAATAAAAGAAGTCAAGGATTTTGGAAAAGGTTTCAACTTTACAGATGGGGCCATTCTTGAATGGGACGAGGTCATCTAAACATCATATGGTTGTTTTGGAATTTCTTATATATGGTAGTGCCTTTTATATTTTTTAAATGAAAATGAATATGAATCAATACTATGAGAGCCTTAATATAATCTAGAAGAAGGGAAAGTGGGCAGCCTTGTTCGAGTCCTTTGGAAGAATTGTAAAAGGTAAGCTAAGTTGTTTATAAGGACAACAAATGAGGATAATGATACAAAGAATTTGATCCAATTGATGAAGGACTACGAGTGGACTACTTGAAGGAGAATCAATATGTGGTGGAGTCAATTGGATTGATTAAAATCTTTGGAAAGTTCTATTTTGTAATGAGAGCTCAATTGTGGATGATTTGGTTGCGTAAATGACTTGTTGAATAGTTCCCATGACATATTGAATGTTTTCCCATGAAGAAGTTCCATTTACTCTTTAAATATTCTCTTTGAGAGAGTGTAATTAAACACTGATAATATTAGAGATAACATTGTAAATGAAATTGCATAAAGGGTTAGGAAAGTTTGTGTTTCTTGAGAAGAGAGTCCAACATGACTATAAATTTATATTGGAAATGAAATGCATAAAGGGATTTTTCAAGAAAGATCAAAGTGGGAGGGGTTATTCACAATTACAATGGTGGCAACAAATGTAGAGTAAAAGTAGGAAGAACTTCCCCATTTTTTCTAGCTTTTTGTGCTACTTGGAGTATGCTTTTGTTGAGGGGCTCTAGAAAAGGTCTAAATGATTCAATTTAAAACCAATTGATACCTAGAGACTTCTCATGTTGCATTATATGGACTACTTAAATTTGAGTTCTATCAGGATTGGAGGCGTGAATTCTTTATTGGTATGATATGCACCTAATTTTGGAAAGAATTAGCCACTTAGATGTTGTTTATGAGAGTATTTCAAGGGATGGACATAGGGATACTTAAAATTGTTGGGGTGTATGCACATTTAAGGCCTCATAGAGACATCACTTAGGACATCATTTAAACCTCTTCCATACATTAAATATGACCACTTCTCTTTCACTACTATACATTCCATACCATTTTTGGATGATGTTATATTTTTAGCAATTTTCTATTTTTTAATGTCTATTTTCAATAAGGGTGACAACTATGATGACATGTGGCAGTGACTAGACAACAATATGGTTGTTTCCTATCCATTAATAAGAATTATTATTCTCTAAAATTACCATTCGTGAATGTGCATTCCCTCTCTTATTTTGAGAGACTACCTTATGCACAACCTTCTCCACTCAACTACTAGCCTTATCCCTTGACTCTTATTCTTATTTTTGGAGTTTTTTGATATTCTGAGTAAGAAGTTGCACGAGGATGAATACAATTCTAAATTATTTTTAACTCCATTTATATTTAGTCAACTTTATTTTAGATAATCACCCTATTTTAGGTTTCATACTCTAATTTTAGTCTACTCCCTAATACGGGAAACTACTTCTCTATTTTCTACTGTGCAAGCACTATGGAACCCAAACCTATTGCACATTGATTCCTTCTCAAGGAGGTTTATTTAAGTGTATTAATGTCAAGAAATAATATGTACATAATATCTATGAGTAATTAAAATTGGTATCATTAGCTACTTAGTCTTTTTTAGTGAAATTTCATTCTCTCTTCTTTCTTGTTATACAATTGCTAGTGTAGTATTTTACAAAATTATATCTTGTGCTTTTGCATAGACATGGTATCATAGCATTAGAGTGTTGTGAGAGATACTAACATATTATTGCATGTTTTACAAGTTTTAAAAACCAAAAATGAATGGATCAATTAGATATTAATGTGGTTCTTATTCCATTTAATTACATTTATTGGAACTGAAAGTTACCCTACTACTATGTAGTAAGGGATGTTGAGAATCTAAGGCATGCATAGTTAAAATATTTCTCTGCTTGATAATTGATTGTGATATAATTTTTACTTCTTAGCTTATAGGCTTTACTTTGTTATGTTATTATTGTGCTCTTTTCATCAATACAATTTCCAATGTGCACAATAAAAGACAAGTGACACAATATGTAGGCTTGTCAGCCAGAGCCAAAAACTCTCGCCTCTTTGAGAGGAAAACCCAATCAAAATTATTCTTATAGATCTTCAATTGATGAGTACCAAGAATATGACATAGACCCTTGAATCTAGTATCCTTCCAAGATCCTTAAGAATAAACTTCTCTTCGTTGATCCCAGAAGAAACTTCTCTTTGTTGATCCCAGAAGAAAACCTACTTCACAATACCTAGAAGAATCTCCTTGACATCATATTACATAAAATCATAATTACATGTCATTATGAAGACTGAACCTAGTTACACTTTTCAACACTCCCTCTTAACTAGGGAGGTATTCATAATGGTGCTTGGATTTTCTCAATTTGAAGAATTTATCATAAGAAGAATTCACATTTGTTATAGAATCATATCAACCAACATTGTTACTTAGCAAGGCCTTGAATAACAACTCCTTATCTCCACAAGATTTGAGCTCAATGCTGGGGAGACCAATGATTTATAGATACTCTCATCATTGTCTCTCTCAGAACATCCCCTACTTGGGTACTCAGGGTATGTTCAATGAGGACTATTCTTATCTTGGACTCCTCAATCCTCAAAGAATATCAGTTCTCCACCACTACTCTTATGTTGGATGCCCAATCTCATCCTCAAAGAGCATCGAATACCAAATGATTACCCAATCCTCCATTTTGTCTTCCCAGGTGAAGACTAGAATGACATGTCTATCTCCCCCTCTCAAGTAGGGAGGACATATTCCAATAAAGAAATATACTCATTCCTACCAAAAAGGAATGTACCTAAGCTCCCTCTTGGCTTAGGAATTTCCAAGTTCCTTCCAAGTAAGAAACTTCTTTTGAGGCTCCCTCTTAACTAGGGGCCTACAACAACTCCTCATGTGGAATAAAAAGCTTCCTAAAGAACTCATCTCTTATTCGATGTCATCAATTTATTTTGTCATGTAGTCTTAATCTTTGAGGGAATTCTTCATAGGGCATAGACCATCCATCACTTTCAACCATGAGTTAGTCATGTCCTCATATCATCAGAAAGTGATCCATCAATTTTCCATCTAGCTTTCCTTCATGTTATTATGCTTTATTTCATGCCATACTTTCCGGAAGGATCTTACATCCTTCAATATGGGTTTTGTGGAAGTCATCCATAAATATTCCCTTTAGCAGTCCTACATAAGCCCATCCAAATATTAGTTCAAAAATAAGATGAACACTTGCATAAAAATTACCTTTGTAATGGTATTTCATCATGACATATTCCTGTAGGTATCAACATCATACATGCATATTAACACATTTCCCAAATATATCCATTGTCAAATGTCTCCATCTTTTTCTGACTCCTATCAGAGTATTCATATATTTCTAGGAGATATTCTAGTAAACTCTTCTTGGTCTCGTATGTTGAATTCCTTCTACCTTTATTGCATATTTTCACGATCTCTTCCTTTCTTGTCACACTCCATTCTCAAGAGCTTCCAATAAGATTTTCATAATTGTAGTCAACTTCCTCATGATTCATATGAGAACATATTATGTTGATTTCATCTAGTGTGAATTATATATTTCTGCAATCTTTCGGAGGAGGAGATCCCTTCTTCTTTTGATCATGTTTCCCAAGGTGGAAATAGTGATCCATGTTATCTGCAACCATATGACATGAATTTCATAATATCCTATGTAAGCATACATACCTCATATTTCCTTTCAGTCATCTAGACTTCCTGTATCAGGTTCATTTGAACAGAAGAACTTTATCCTTTAGCCCTGTTTTCTTTTTATGTCATCATACCATCATCCCTTGAATCCCACGAGTTGGAATTCATGATGAAACACTTGCTTTCCTTTTAGATCGATGAATCCTTTGATGAGGATTTCATCATAGAAACTTGAGGAGCTTTCATATCCTCACTCGACAGATGTTTCCTTATTGACTATTAGATGATGATCCTAGTCGATGATGACCTCCACTTATTTCTATTTTTAATGAGGTTTCCAAGATCCCTTATTCTTTGTAATCAATTTATCCCAGAAATTATTTCTGCTTTCCATACCAAGAGATCTTTCTTCTAATGCTTTTATCATGATGCCATTCTTTAATCAGATGCATCCTATCTTATTTACACTAATTCCTATCTACAAGTTACGAGTGAAAAGTACCTAGTGGAGAAGATCATCTCAGTCATAGTAAAAATATTTTTTCTTCTTCCTGCTTAAGCTTCTTTCACTTCCTCGGTACTATGGGCTTCTTCCCTGTCCTTCTTGTGTTTAGGAAAATCTCTTCTATAGTGGCCAAGGTTCTGACAACCATATCATATTTCCTTAGCCATGCTCTTCTTTTTCTTAGGAGGACCAAACTTTCCATATTTCCCTTTTCTTCTTGTCACTAATTGATCCCTTCTATATGACCTTTTGTTACTTTCTTTCTTCAACCTATATTATTTTTCCTTGTAGAGAGACCGTAATTTGATGAGTGGGATAACTTCCTCTTCCCTAGTAGATATGAGGTTACCTTGTTTATCAATCAATGCATTTAGAATAATGGAGATCTTTTTGTTATTAGATACCATCTCTCCTAGATCCTGCAATTAACCTTATATTTGAGATTCTTTTGAAATACATGAGGATATCCCTTCATCCTTTGACACCTTCAATTTATATAGATTAGATCTAAGTGACATGATATTTTCTATCGTGCTCTTAAAGAAAAGTTATACTAGCTTATCATATATTTCTTTAGATGTCTCTGGCTCAGCTACATAGAAAATGGGAGGATCTTTGATAGATACCTTAAGAATCTTCCGAGCCTTAAGATCCCTTTCCATGAATTCAAATAATGCTTGTTCTTCGAATCACTTGGAGACATTTCCATGGACATGATCAATGAATCCATTTACTTTGAGGACTATATCTATGCTTCTTTTCCATGAAAGGAAGTTTGATATCCCAACCAGCTTATGGTTCTCCTTGAAACATGGAGTCATTTTTACCAGATTAGATTATAATAAAAGGTACTTACTTGTGAAGATAGAATCTTCAACTTGATGACAAACTTGTTTCTTCAGATGATCCTTTTCAAATGAGATCCTTGCTTCAATAGAGAGAAGATTGCCTTTTGATCTAACCTTCATTAGATTTGAAGAGCTTCCACTTCTTTGGTGATATATGAGTGATGATATCTGAAGTGCTTCTAGGGTTTCAGTTTTTCTTCCTGCTTCCTTCTTGAAGATAATTTCAAGACCCTTGTTGGTGCAAATTTCTTCGATCTAGGGTTTTGAATATCTTGCCCTTGGTAGCCCTTGGATTTGCTACGATCCTTCTTTTAAGCTTGATTCTCATGTGTCTACTTGCTTGAATGCCCTTTCTTGACTTCATCACCTAAGTTCTGATTCCATGTTGAGAAACCTAGGGCATGTATAGTTAAAAGGTTTCTCTCCTTGATAATTGCTTGTGATGTACTTTTTACTTCTTAGCTTATAGTCTTTACTTCATTATGTTATTATTGTGTTCTTTTCATTAAGCCAATTACCAATATGCACACTACAATACAAGTGACATAGTATGTAGGCTTGTTAGCTAGGGCCAAAAACTCTCACCTCTTTGAAAGGAAAACCTGATCAAAATTCTTCTTCTAGATCTTAAATTGATGAGTACCAAGACCATGACACAGACCCTTGACTCTAGTATCTTCCCAAGAACCTTGTCACTAACCTTGATGCTCTGCCTCTTCCCTTTCCTGACTTCCTTCCTGATCTTCAACTACTCTCCTTGGCTCATTCTAGAGAAACTCAGTCTCTATGATATCACTACCTTCCTCTAGAGAATCTTAGTCTCTAGATCTCGATCTCAGTTACCCAACAAAAACCTCCTTCATTGTCCCAAAAGAAACCTCCTCTTTGCTGCCCCAAAAGAATCTCTTCTTCGCTGCCTCAAAAGGAACCTATCTTTGTTGATCCCAGAAGAAACCTCCTCTTCGCTGCCCCAAAATAATTTCTTCTTCGTTGCCCCAGAATAAAATTCTCTTTGTTGATATGGGAAGAAACCACACTTCACAATACCCAGAAGAATCTCCTCACTATACCTTCTTTGCACTTCTTTTGCTGGACTCTACTTCACATTTGTTCTTTATCAAATGCTTGTCAAGTTTTCTTGCTCTAATTGAGGCTGAGTGTGTCTTTTATACACACCTTTCCTCATGTTCTTTTAGGTTGACATGATCACTTGTGGTTAAGCCAACTTCTTCTACCAATTTCTTCCATCGTTGTAGGCCAACTTGAAGATAATAAGTGATAAGGTATTGGAGGATGCTTTTCATATACAAATTTGACTCTTTACAAAGTGTAACATGACTTCATTACATCACAATGAATCTATAATTTAGTGACTAGATGACAAATAATTCCTAAAGGCTCTCAATGGGAGTCTTGACTCAAAAATAAAATCTCTTGCTCATGAAATGCATGAAGCAAGCAATACAATAAATTTATTTTTCTTCTTTACGTCATATTCCATAAAGTCATAATTACATGTCATTATGAAGACCGAACCTAGTTACACTTTTCAACAAAGGACTCTATAGGATCACTACGGGAACCAAAGTAGGCTTAATTCAACTATAGATAAGTCAAATTACTTCAATAGAATGGATGAACCCTATGTGATATTACATTTTTCTATCTTCTATAATTAATTATTTCATGTCGAAGCATGTGCAACTTTTCATGATGGAAGGAAAAAAATGGAGGGATTATTTCGAAAATAGGATGAGTTGAGAGGACATTAGCTATAAAATGAGATTCTTACTCTAGATCCCAACCATTTTGAGACCTATATGACTTATTCTCTAGTTTCAATACTTCTTTATTAGTTACGTGAAATATTTTGGCATAAGTAGGAAAGAGGAGTAACTTATCCTCTTATGATTTTCTAAAATAGCTCCCAAATATCCTCTCCTTGTCTCTTCAATCTACACTACTATTTTGTTATGAAACCAGCTCAAGAAAAGATAGAAAAGATAGATCAACGCCTTAGAATTCAGCCTCTTTGAGGGGGCAACCTCCTTTACATTACATAAATGAACAATTCTTGGATGATTCAAATGATAAAACCTCC
>APFE031494158.1:12321-35271 GCA_000404065.3 Pinus taeda | reverse complement strand
TTTAAATGTCCTCCACAGGTTCAAGCTTTAGGTATCCTCTACTGTGAACAGTTCGAACTATCAGCTGATCTGAGTTGTCTAAACGGGAGCTGTCATAGGTCTGTCCAGGCTTCAATTCAAAGGTATCACCAGAGGAGAATACATCGAAGGTTATGTTCATCTAACCCAGATATGAGGAAATGTAATCAATATGTATGAAATATGGAGGCTTGACCCAATAAGTCCAAGGAGGTCTTCAATCTTTCTAGGTGGAGGTCCTCACAGGTTACCCACTCTTTAGTTTTGACCTTAAAACCTATAGTTCACAAGCTGTGAACTTATCTTATTGTCTTATCCTCTGAATTAATATTCACTGAATTATGGATGAAAAATAAAGTATTACACTTATATTTATACATATTTTTAACTTGAATGAAGGGACATGTCTTTCGGAGGGAGGTTGACTAGGATAACTAATCTTAGGTTGACTAGGGTAGAGAATAGGATATATTATCTTAAAAAATCGATTTCTCTTAGACTACTCTGAGTTAGAGGCTGAGTGAGGGCTCATTGGAAAGAGGAAAGAGTCCTCTACAAGGTAGTGGAGTAGCCATTGTAACATGACACTTTCAAGATGTTAAAAAATAATTTTCTTTATAATTGTTCATAAATTTATAGTACAGACCCAGGGGTTGTTAGGATTATTTATGCATAAGGACATTTGAACTAGGATAAGGGTTATGGAATCTTCATTAGGGTTTCAAGTGTAATCTTCAACAATAATCCATGTTATGACCTTCAATAGTGCTAATATTGACATCAATGACAATTATTTACAAACAATCTCCCCCTTTGTCATTAATGGAAATATTCTCTCTTCCAAAATTTTCTCCCCTTTTGACATCGATTTTAAATGGGGTGTCCAAGTACTCCCCCTAATAATTTGATTCTTTTCATGCTACTCCCCCTGTCATGTTGCTCATACCCTTGTCTATGTGTTGTCTTAATGTGATGCAAGAGCAATGACCCCCATATTTTGGGGAAGATATTCAAATTCTTTTAGTGGTAGGGGTTTTGTGAAGATATATTCAATTTGTTCCTTTGTATTGACATATTCCAATCTGATATTCTGTTTTGCAACTTTTTCTCAGAGAAAGTGGTATTTGATTTCAATATGTTTTGTCTTCGAGTGCATTACCACATTCTTCGAAAGACTAATGGCGCTGGTGTTGTCACAATAGATAATGATTGGTTGATTAATCTCTATGTGGACATATTTCAATGATTCCTTCATCCACAATATTTGTGTACAACAATCTGCTGCAGCTATATATTCAACTTCAACTGTGGAGAGAGATATAGAATATTGGTTTTTGCTGAATCAAGATACAAGAAAATCTCCCATGAAGAATGCATTTCCACTAGTACTTTTTTGGTCGTCTATGCTTCCAACCCAATCAACATTGGTGTATGCTATCACGATAAGGGTTGTGCTTTTGGGATACCATAGGCCAAAATTAGGAGTACCTTTCAAATATCTGACAATTCGTTTCACAACCAACAAATGTGATTCCTCAGAAGCTGATTGAAATCTTGCCACCATTCCTAATGCTTTCATAATATCAGGTGATGAAGTAGTTAAGTATATAAGAGCTCCAATTTTTGACCTGTAAAGAGTTGCATCTACCAAAGGGGATTCATGATCTTTGCTTAATTTGCAATTTGTAGTCATCAGTGTGCTCATAGGAGCACATTCTTCCATCCTATATCTCTTAAGCATGTCTTTAAGATATTTTTCTTGGGATATGAACATACCTGATTTAGTTTGAGTTACTTGTAGTCCAAGGAAGTAAGATAATTCACCAATCATAGACATTTCAAATTCCTTCCACATATTTTGAACAAATTCATCACTCATCTCATCATTGTTGCTAGCAAAAAGTAGATCATCAACATATACAAGAGTGATTAGTAATTTATCCTTGTCCACTTTCATGTAGAGATTACTTCCTGCCACCCCCTTTTTAAAACCTTATTGTTGTAGATAATGATTCAATCTTGTGTACCAAGCTCTAGGATCTTGTTTCAATACATATAACGCATTTTTAACTTACATACGAAGTCTTTTCCTTCTCCTAGATCAGACCCTTCTGGTTGCTCCATGTAGACTTCTTCCTTTAGGTCACCATTAATAAATTATGATTTCATGTCCATTTGATAGACTTTGAACCCTTTTGAACAAGAAAATGCCAAAAACATTATTATAGATTCCAATCAAGCTACGGGGGAAAAAGTGCATTCAAAGTTAATTCCTTCAAGTTGTGAGTATCCTTTACAAACAAGCCTTGCTTTATTTTTGATGATTTGTCCATCTTGGTTCATTTTGTTTTTGAACAATCACTTGGTTCCAATAATATTTTTACCTTTTGGATGAGGTACAAGTTCCCATGTTTCATTCTTTTCGATTTGAAAATTTTCTTCTTTCATAGCATTCACCCAATGAGGGTCCTTACTGGCTTGAGAAAAGTATATTGATTCTACCATGGATAGTAAGGAAACATTATATTTTCTTGGTGTATTTGTCATATTTCTTCGGGTTTGTATTACATCATCTGTATTCCCAATAATGTGTTCTTCTGGATGGTGTTTTTGAACAAATTTCACTTTTGATGGAGTTTGAGATGGTTCCTTTTGATTTTCTTGATCCTCTTCTTCCTTTGTTGTATCTTCTTTAGATTATTCAAGAATAGAATCTTCTTCATAGACTTCAATTTCCTTTTCTGGAAGCGTCTTGTTGATATTTACATCAATGCTTTCTACTATATTTCATGGTCAATTATTGTCACATTTGTATGCTTGCACCTTGTAGAATATCCTAGAAATATTCCTTCATTAACACGATAATCAAACTTGCCTGGTGAGTCATCATTGATCTTCATCAAGAATTTACTTCCAGAAATTCTAAAATATTTTACTGAAGCAGGTCTTCCTTTCCATAGTTCATACGAAGTTTTGTCATTATTTGGTCTTAGTTGGGCTCTATTCAAGGTATACATTGCCACCCCAACTGCTTCTCTCAAAAACTTGGCTTGCAAATCAACTTCTAATAACATTTTTCTCACCATTTCTTGCATAGTTCCATTTCTTCTTTCCACTACTCCATTTTGTTTAGGAGTTCTAGGTATGGAAAGTTATCTTTTTATTCCATGTATTTCACAGAAATCATTGAATTCCTTTCAAGTGAATTCCCCTCCTTTATTTGTTCTAAGACACTTGATTTTTTATTCTTTTTTATTTTCCACAAGAGCTTTGAAATTCTTAAAACATTCAAAAGCTTCAGATTTAAATTTTATAAAGAGCACCCACATCAATCTACTATAGTCATCTACAAATAGAGAAAAGTACCTTTCACCTTGTAATGTTGGAGTTTTGGTTGGTCCACATAAATTTGCATGTATGATCTCCAAAGGTTTTGATGTTGAGAATTCCTTGGTCTCGAAGCAAGTTCTAGTTTGCTTTCCACATTAACGTGGGCCACACACAACCTGTTATGACTTTATAATTTTTGGAATGTCCCTCACTGCACTTATTTTGCTGATATTAACCAAGTTTTGAAAGTTTAGATGTCCCAATCGATTGTGCCATAACCAACTTTCATTTTCTTGACCCATATAACATTTTTATTCTTGAATTTTACATAAAATGTATATGTTATCTAGTGTTCTCACTCCTTTCCCACAAGTTATCCTAAAGATTATTTTCTTATCTCACAACCTTTAGTACTAAAGATAACATTATGTCCTTGGTCGCAAATCTGGCTAATTCTTAGAATATTTTGTTTGAGTCCTTCTACCAGTAGTGAATTTTGTGTTTTTCGCTTTCCATTAACAAGAGAACCCGTCTCTTTTCCGACATTTTTAGTAGATCCACTTCCAAAGGATACATTTCTAGCCTTTTTGTTTAATGCGATAAACTTATTTTGGTCACTTGTCACGTGTCTTCAACATCCACTATCCACAAACCATTGATTTCCATCATTTTGTGCACATAAAGCTAGGTGACATTTATCTATAGTGGGTTCCTCCTTCAACTCTTCCATTTTTTATATAAATGGACAATTTTGTGTATCATGGCCAAAATCATTGCATTTTGAACATGCTAGGTCATACTTATCCAAAGGATGAAAAGAATTATAGGTCTTGATTTGACCTTGTTCTTTTGAGCTAAGTGGCTTGCTCTGATAATTGGCCCTATATCTCCTTGAGCTATTATCCTTATAATCCTTGCAATCCTTAGCTTGATGACCAAAATTTTTACAATAGAAACAACAACCAAGAAAGATAGCTTGATACTTGTTAGAATAGCCTTGACTTGATCTAACATTCTTTTTTGGAGATAACTTTCCTTGATTCCTTGGGTTGTTGTAAGTGGATTTTTGTTCTTGGAGGAATGACTTCTTCTCTTTTAGATGATTACAAAGGATGTCAGCATAGATTATTTGGGTTTCTTCATTGGCATTCTTCTTCAAAGTTGATGATTCACGTTTGAAACCAATTCCAGTCTTATCATGTTGTGATATTTGAGTATTAAGGATTTTATCAAGAGTTTCAGAGCTTTTCCAACTCTAATCAACCTGATTCAACTCTTTCTTTAGAAAGACAATTTCAACTTCACATTTCTCACATATTTCTTCTCTTTCTTTTAGCTTATTGTTCAAAATTTACTCCTTCCTTTTTTATTTTTCCTTTTCTATTTTGAGAGAAATGATATTCTTCCTCAATTTCTCATTTTCTTCAATAACACCCATTAGTAATTCAACTACTTTTCCTTCATCTTCTTTTTCTGAATCATTATCATTTGTAAACACCATGAACAATACTTCACTACTTCCAACATTGTCATCCTCTTCATCAGATTCACCGTTATCACTTTTGAGTAGAAAGGTACTTTTAGTTTATTTTTTCTTTGTAATCACGAATTTTTCTTCATTGAAGTCAAGTTGTTTGGAGAATAAATTCTTCTTATTTGACTCTATGTTCTTGAAAATCCTCTTTTTATATTCATCTTCAGCATCACTATCATGTTTATGAGGGAAGTTTACAACATAATGTCCTATTCTACTACACTTAAAACAAATGAGAGGATATTTAGCTTTGAGTTTAGACCCTTTCCTTAGTTTCTTCACGAATTGTGCTAGTTCTATTTCATTATCGGAATCATCACTGCTATAATTATTTCATTTCTTCATTGTTCTTGAATCCTTGAATGTTGCTTCCTTAGAGTTTTGGATTTATTTTCTCATTTCATACACAATGTGAATCCCATGAAGTTTGTCCTTTTTTAGGTCATCAAAGTCCTTCATTTCTTTTATGGAACTGACTTTGTAATCAAAATTTTCTAGAAGTGATCTTAAAACCTTTTGGACAACTGTGCTTTCTTCAACAGTTTCTACTAGACCCTTGAGTGAGTTGACAACTTCATCCACTCAGAGGAAAAAGGTTGCAATGTCTTCTTCGTCATCCATTTTAAGACTCTCAAATTATCTTCTATGAGTTTGAAGTTTTTCCTTCTTGACCTTGGAGTCTCCATCATAGATACTAATAATCTTGTCCCACGTTTCCTTGGCAGATTCACAATTCATAACCTTTGTAAATTCTGAATAATAAATTCCATGTGTTATGGAATTTTGTACATAAATTTTCCATCCATCCAGATCAGTTGGTGGAGAAGATGGAACTTTATACCCATGTTGAATTGATTTCCATACTTCTGGCCCAAGAGACATTAAATAAAATGTCATCCTGTGTTTCCAAAAGGAAAAATTTGTTCCACCAAATTGATGGATTTTTCGTAAATCCTTACTGGCCATTGTGACTAAGAATCTTTCTTCCAGCTATTAGGCTGATTATGAAGAAGTTGGCTCTGAAACCAATTGTGGAAATACTGAGAGGGGGGTGAATCAATATTTATTTTCAATTTTTATGTTTATGATTTAATATTCTTCATAATTATAATTAGAAAAATAAATAATAGGAATTATATTAGGAACAAGTGAGGACACCAATCCTCTTTTTACAAAAGTTTGAGTACAATGATATTTGAGGGCTCCAACCCTTCAATCTACTAGGCTCTAACCTATTTCCAAGCTCCATCTTGGGCTTTAATGAAGCTCCAACTTGGGCTTTTATGAGGCTCCAAACTCTACGGATCCAACCCTATCCTTCTTAAGCCTCCAACCTTGTTTTTATAGGCTCAAACCCTAAGGGCATCAAACCTTTAACTTTTTTAATAAAATGAATAAGTGAATTACATTAATTCCTCCACAAGTTTGCTCCAAACTTCGAATTTGTTCATTGAAGACTCTTGATTGTCCAATACTTTATTTGTCAAAGATTCCAAAACTGTTAATGCTTCACTGTCCAAGTATGATTTCAAGAATCCTAATGCTTCATTATCCAAATATGCTTCCAAGATTGTCCAAGACTCCTAGTGCTTCATTGTCCAAGACTTTTCACTTCACTACTCATAATAATAAATTATTTATTAATTCATGCCTCCAAACTGATCACTATTCCAACCTTCAACTCTTCATGGGTTCATCACTGTCTAGAGGTTTTAAGTCTGAATGATAGATGACTATTGATGTGAGCTTTATAAATAACTGTCACAAATCAACTCCTTGTCATAGGTCTGAAGGTGTAGAGACTTCACCAAAAACACTGAGCTACAGGAGGTCTTCTCCTTCTTTACAAAGGTTACAAACCCTTAGAACAAATATACCCTTTAATTCTAATGAGATTCAAGCCTACAATCTTGGTCCAAAGTTTTGGGCTTCAATACAAAATAGAAATATGAGATTTGTTGTAGGTATACTCAGGTCAAAGGTTTATGGCTGAGATAGGAAGCTATCTATCCAAGTTTAAATGTCCTCCACAATTTCAAGCTTAAATTATCCTCTACTGTCAGCAGTTCAAACTATCAGCAGATCTGAGATGTTCAAAAGGGAGTTGTCACAACTCTATTCAGGCTTGAATTCAAAAGTATCACCACAGAAGAATACAATGAAGGTTATGTTACTCTAACTGAGATCCGAGGCACTATAATCAATCAGTATGAAATAAGGAGGTTTGAACCAAAAAGTCCGAGGAGGTCTTCAATATTTCTAGGCCGAGGTCTTCACATGTTACCCGCTCTTCAGTTTTTTCCTTAAACGTTGTCTTCTTGGCCTCTTATAGTTCACAAGCTGTGAAATTATATTCTTGTCTTATCCTATCACCAAATGATGGATGAAAAATGAAGTTTTACACTATATTTATACATATTTTTTATTTGAATGAAGGGACATGTCTTTTAGAGGGAGGCTGACTAGGATAAATGATCTTAGGTCAGCTAGGGTAGAGAATAAGATATATTTTCTTAAAAAATTGATTTCTCTTAGACTACTCAGAGTTAGAGGCTGAGCGAGGGCTCATTGGAAAGAGGAAAGATTCCTCTACAAGGTAGTGGAGGATTCATTGTAACATGATTCCTTCAAGATGTTAATTTTATTTTCTTTATGATTGTTCATAAATTTATAGTACAAACCTTAGAGTTTTTAGGATTCTTTATGCATAAGGACATTTGAACTAGGATAAAGTTTAGGACATCTTTGTTACGGATCCAAGTGTGATCTTGAACAATCATCCATGTCATGACCTTCAGTAGTGCTCATATTGACGTCAATGACAATTATTGACCAACAATCTCCCCCTTTATCATTGATGGAAATATTCTCTCTCCCAACATTTTCTCCCCCTTTAACATCATGACAAATGGGGTGTCCAAGAACTCCCCCTAACAAGTTGTTTCTTGCCATGCTTCTCCCCCTATCATGGTTCTCTTACCCTTTTCGATGTGTTGTCTTAATGTTATGCAAGAGCAATGAACCCCATATTTTAGCGAAGATATTCAAATTCTTCTCGTGGTATGGGTTTTGTAAACATATGTGCAATTTGTTCCTTTGTATTGACATATTCCAATATGATATTCTGTTTTGTAACTTTTTCTAGGAGAAAGTAGTATTTGATTGGAATATGTTTTGTCTTCGAGTGCATTATTGGATTCTTCGAAAGAGTGATGCACTGGTGTTGTCACAATAGATAATGATTGGTTGATTAGTCTCTATGTTGACATATTTCAATGCTTCCTTCATCCACAATATTTGTGTACAAAAATCTATTGCAGCGATATATTTGGCTTCAGCTGTGAAGAGAGATATAGAAGATTTGTTTTTGTTGAGCCAAGATACAAGACAATCTCCCATGAAGAATACATTTCCGCTAGTGCTTTTTCGGTCGTCTACTCTTCTAGCCCAATCAAAATCGGTGTATGCTATCACGGTAAGAGTTGTTCTTTTGGGATACGATAGGCCAAAATTAGGAGTACATTTTAAATATCTGAGAATTATTTTCATAGCCAACAAATGGGATTCCTTAGAAGTTGATTCAAATCTTGCCACCATTCCTAATGCTTGCATAATATCAGGTGATGAAGTAGTTAAGTATATAAGAGCTCCAATTTTTGACCTGTAAAGAGTTGCATCTACCGAAGGGGATTCATGATCTTTGCTTAATTTGCAATTTGTAGTCATCAGTGTGCTCATAGGACCACATTCTTCCATCCTATATCTCTTAAGCACGCCTTTAAGATATTTTTCTTGGGATATGAACATACCTGCTTTAGTTTGAGTTACTTGTAGTCCAAGGAAGTAAGATAATTCACCAATCATAGACATTTCAAATTACTTAGACATGTTTTGAGAAAATTCATGACTCCTCTCATCATTGTTGCGAGCAAAAATCAGATCGTCAACATATACAAGAGTGATTATAAATTTATCCTTGTCCACTTTCATGTAGAGTTTACTTCCTTCCACCCCCTTTTTAAAACCTTGTTAATGTAGATAATGATCCAATCTTGCGTACCAAGCTCTAGGAGCTTGTTTCAATCAGTATAATTCCTTTTTTAACTTACATACAGAGTATTTTCCTTCTTCTAGATAAAACCCTTTCGGTTGTTGATTGTAGAATATCCCAGAAATTCCTTCGTCAACACGAGAATCAAACTTGCTTAGTGAGTCATCATTGATCTTTAAAAAGCATGTACTTACAAAAATTCTAAAATATTTTACTGAAGTAGGTCTTCCTTTCCATAATTTGTACAGAGTTTTGTTAATATTTGGTCTTAGTTGGGCTCTATTCAAGGTATACACTCCTGCCCCAACTGCTTCTCTCCAAAATTAGCTTGTGAATCAACTTCCAGTAACATTGTTCTCACCATTTCTTGCACAATTCTTTTTCTTCTTTCCACTACGCCATTTTCTTTAGGAGATCTAGCTACAAAAAGTTCTTTTTATTCCATGCATTTCAGAAAAATCATTGAATTCCTTTGAAGCAAATTCTCCTCCTCTATCTATTCTAAGAGACTTGATTTTTTATTCTTTTTCATTTTCCAAAAGAGCTTTGAAATTCTTAAAATAGTCAAAAGATTCAAATTTAAACTTTATAAAGAACATCCACATCATTCTAGTATAATCATCTACAAATAGAGCTAATTACATTTCACCATGTAGTGTTGCAGTGTTGGTTGGTCCACATAAATTGGCATCCAAGTATTGGTATCCTCAATTTTGTAAAAATAGGATTGGTATCCTCGCTTGTTCCTAATATAATATAATATTTCTTATTCTTCCCAATTATAATCAGGAAAAAAAAGTAAAAACAAATTAGAATTATATTAGGAACAAGTGAGGATACCAATCCTCTTTTTACAAAAGTTTGAGAACAATGATGTTTGAGGGCTCCAACCCTTCAATATACCAAGCTCCACCCTATTTCCAAGCTCCAACTTGGCCTTTTAGGATGCTCCAACCTTATTTTTAGAGACTCCAACCCCTAGGGCACCAACCCTTTAACGTTTTTAATAAAATGAATAAGTAACTTACATTAATTGCTCCACAAGTCTACTACAGACTTCCAATTTGTTCACTAAATACTCTTGACTGTTCAATACTTCACTTGTCAAATATTCCAAAATTGCTAACGCTTCACTCTCAAGTATGCTTTCAAGACTCCTAATGCTTCACTATCCAAAAATGCTTCCAAGACTCCTAGTGCTTCACTATCCAAGACTTTTCACTTCATGGTTCAGAATCATAAATTATTTATTAGTTCATGCCTCCAAACTTATCATTGTTCCAACCTTCAATTCTTCATGGGTTCATTCCTGCCCATAGGTTTTAAGTCTAAATGATGGGTGACTTTTGATGTGAGATTTATAAACAACTGTCACAGGTCAACTCCTTATCACAGGTCTGAGGTATAAATACTTCACCAAAAACAACGAGCTATAGGACGTATTCTCCTTCTTTACAAAGGTTCTGAACCCTTAGAACAAACATATCCTTTAATTCTAATGAGATCAAAGCCTACGATCCTCGTCCGAAGTTCTGGACTTCAATCCAAAATAGAAATCTAAGATTTTTTGTAGGTATACTCAGGTCCGAGGTTTATGACTAAGATAGGAAGCTATAGATCTGAGTTTAAATTTCCTCCACAGGTTCAAGCTTCAGGTATCCTCTACGTCAACAGTCCAAACTATCAGCTGATCTGAGTTGTCCAAAAGGGAGTTGTCATAAGCCTGTCAAGGATTTAGTTCAAAGTTATCACCATGGAAGAATCCACAGAAGGTTATGTTGCTCGAACCCAGATCTGAGGCACTGCAATTAATCAATATGATATAAGGAGGCTTGACCCAAAAAGTCTGAGGAGGTATTCAATATTTCTAGGTCGAGGTATTCCTAGGTTACCCACTCTTTAGTTTTGACCTTAAAAAGTGTCTTTTTGGCCTCCTATAGTTAATGAGCCATGAAATTATCTTCTTGTCTTATCCTCTGAATTAATTTTCATCGAAGTATTACACTTATATTTATACATATTTTTTATTTGAACGAAGGGACATGTCTTTTGGAGGGAGGACGACTAGGATAACTGAGCTTAGGTCAGCTAGGGTAGAGAAAAAGATATATTATCTTAAAAAATCAATTTCTCTTAGACTACTGGGAGTTAGAGGCCGAGCGAGGGCCCATTGGAAATATGAAAGATTCCTCTACAAGGTAGTGGAGGATTCATTGTAACATGATGCCTTCAAGATGCTAAAAAATATTTTTCTTTATGACTGTTAAGAATTTTATAGTACAAACCTTGGGGTTTTTAGGATTCTTTATGCATACGGAAATTTGAAATAGGATACTAGTTAGTGCATATTCATTAGGGCTCCAAGTGTGATCTTCAACAATCATCCATGTCACGACCTTCAATAGTGCTCATATTGACATCAATGACAATCATTGACCAACAATAGTTTGTTGTGTTATTTCGATTGGTAGTGTCGGAGATTCTAAGACCCTAACCTAGATTCCAGTGCCATGGAAAACACAACAAGAAGTAGATGGGACAAGCATTCCCACTTTCATCAACTATTTTTACCATATGATTATGAATAAATGAATAATACTATTTGCAATTTTAGCGATTAATTTTGACTCTCTACTACCATGAATAAATGAAACATGATGATGTGTATCAAGAATATATTTTTCCTCTGAAGCACATTTTTTAAATCTAGCTATCTTCAAACCAAATATTTTTAAAATTTCCTTGATCAACCCATATGGCACTCCTCTGCCATGAGATATTTGATGATGCTTGTTTTCATGAAGCAACACCAATTTATCTGTTAGATCTTTAATAGATTTATCACTTTTGTTGACTAGACTAGAAAATCCCTTCATGAATAAAAAATAGTTGTATATATGTAGGATTTAACTTATATATTGCTACAACATTTCCTTTCAAAATTAATTCTAGTGAGGATCTACATTTTACAACAACATTCATTGTGTTCAAATATATCTTCACTCTGTAGAATCCATACTCTATGTTATTAGCATGTAGCATAACATATAGAGGACATGTCCAACAAGTAGTTTGTATCACAATGAGAGATTTTGTTCTATTCCAAACCATCTAGAAGATGGAGCAACTACCAATGTGTCATGAGGAACGAGTTATATTTGCGGACAAATCTAACCTCCCTAGGAGTCTAAGACTCTCTAGTGACAAACAAACCAAACAAGAGCTATCCTTCTCTAGATACACATCATTTTACAAGAATTCAAGTGTTTTCGATCTTACCTTAGGTACAATGCTTATTGTAGTAGTCCAGTCTTGTTGATCCGGATGAGCTCCTCCTTCACCTTCAGACCTGCATACACTAACAAGGCAAACGATTACATAGCATCTGAATATTCATTATAAAACAAAGCATACCTATCATACTGACCAAGGAATGCATGAAATAATTCATTAACAAATCATTGAGAAGAATGGACTTATTTGTATTAAATAATCAAAGGAACCATTACAACCTGAGCCTTGGTGTTGTGCAAGCTCCTCCCAGGGTCCAGCAAGAGATTTCCTCTACTTTGACAAGCTCACCCACTCCCACTATGGCAACAAGGAAGGATAGTGATCTCTCCTCTCAAGTCAACAAATGGGAGTCCTAATTCCAGCAGCATTTACCCTTTAGAATGTTCAGCTTTCAACCTCCCCTCCTTTGGCCCAATGCTTGTATTTATAGCATTCTAGAAGAGGTTATTCAGTTCCAACATCAATGGGATACTCCCTCTTTTGGATGGGGTAGCTCCTCTCTTGATGGGATAAGCTCCTCTATCATAGGCGTGCATGAACCATCTGGAGGCGCTCAATACACGTCAAAAACTCTTCTAGAAGGCTCTAGAAGTGACCACAAGTAACTTTTTAAAGATGAAACTTGCGCCTTTTGACCTTTACAGGGGTACGCACCCTAGCTTTAGCATACAGAGCGTATTACTACACAGGTCTAATGTATTTGGGATGCGTACACGCAGGCAAGGTAGAGAGAACCTGCGTACCCAAAGATAAACATGTTTTCAAGTGACTTTCTCTCTTTTGAAGTTGTGACATGAAGAGCAGAGGTATGGGGCTTTGACAAAGAGGAAAATATGGCTATTGATGGGGCCATATAACTGCAAATAGTCAAGGTGACAAAATTCAGTGTAACAGGGATACTGTGATGTAGCAATTTTTTTATTTTATTACATTTTAACACTTATAAACTACTTCTCACTTATATATTACTTCACGAAATTATATTTATCACTTAAACATATCATAAACATTCAAAAACTTCACAGTACTAAAATAAAGTGCAGATAATAAGAAAATCAACACATGAAGACACATATTTTACCATGGTTCATCCCAATGTGGGACTACGTCCACAAGAATTGTTTCTTATAATAGGGAATTTTTTACATCAAACATTTCTTCACTTACACACATTGTTTTAGGTTGTATGCACACTAAGTTGCAGACCCAGGCCTCTATGCACTCAGTTGCAGAGCCTTTCCCCTTTCTCCGAAGTAACACATATATATTGATCCAATTATGCATTCCTTCTTTATTATTCATCCCTATATATACTATTACATTGACGGATTACATCACTACATTACCATGGACCCAATACCATGCTTTCCAAATTACAAGGGACTATGGTCTAAAACAATTCAACTTTTACAATGTTATATGCTTTTACAAAAAGTAAGGGGCTTCGTTGTGAAGCCCCTATACTGCATGGTGAGTTTTTGTGTGGTCCTTGTTGTGCTCCATTGCTCCATTGTGCAATCCACTTCACACTCCGCAACATCCTTTCTACTGCATGCTCCACAAAATTCGAATTCCTTACCCAAAATTTAGCCAAGTTGGGTTCCGCCCAACACAACCCCATGGGATCCACATGGATACAAGGTGATTTTGGCACACCATGACCCCTTTAGCATGCAACACTAGCATGTTTCACAACTACCTAGAGCAACATAGTGTTATTCCACCCAAACTACGCTTCACAATAAGTTTTTTCCCCAAGGAAAAATCGTAATTTTATTAATGAAAACAAAATTACATGTTATAGATGTTGTGACGCATTTCATCGACAAGTCAAAGTCTGCTGATCATAATTTCAATGAAAGCAAGTAATAATGTACAATGGTGGAGATAATCATGCTTCTCTCCCTTTTTTCTTTTAAACCTTACGCCACTCCCCTTGAGTCGACATCAAAGATACCAGTGCAAGCGAAGTGTCAGCCTCAAATCGAGGGTTTTCTTTATTAGAGTTGGAGTTGTCTGATATATGTAGTCGTTTAGATCCATTGATATCCATTGTTTCTGGTATCTTGGTCGATTGTGAGTCCATCGGTTCTTGTGGAGTTAATTCTTGTGCTTCTGGTTCTTTGTTCATCTGGTTGTTCTCATTGGGTTTAGGTTGTTCCACATCAACTTCCTCCTCCTCATTAGATAGTACGCTTCAAAATAAGTTACTTTTATTTGCGCTCTATATTAGTTATGTGGAAAAATATCATAACTTCTCGCAATATTATTGTCACAATCTTCTTACAGTACTTCAATAAGTAAATGTAACATAAATAATTGTACTCCAATAATAAGCAGGTATGCACATTTATTCACAAATACGAAAATAGTATGGAATAGCCCTCCAGCCTTAATTCTTATCATGATAGTGAAAATTACATACAATAGGAAACACAAGCTTTATGGCTTGGTTCCTCCATTACAACATGTAAAAATCACCAAAATACACTTCACCAAGCCTGCCACAAAATTTTGGCTCACCCTTAGGTCATTTCTACTTACCCTCGTCTCGAGTCACCAAGTTGCACAAACTCGTTCAAAATCCATTTAGTTTGTTCAACTCTCTCCCAGCCTATTCAATCCAGTAATTCCACTTCGTTCATTCAGTGATTTTCCATGTCGTAGACCTACCTAAACCCTTAAGTCTTCACACCTGCTCATTTCTATTTCAATTCTATGTATATGAATTCACTTGAGTTTTTATTCCCACCCTTCTCTCAATTCATCTCCATTATATTTATATGTGTTCAATGGGGTGGTTGAATATTCACGACTATTCAATCCCAAAATATCTTTGTATGTGTTTCTTAACTTTAATGGTTTGCTCACCCATTGTGAAATTTGTCTCACCCATCATTAAAGTCATCTTACCCAATGTTCTAGTCGACTCACTCATCTCCTACTTGTCACATGGTACCTCACTCCTTTGGGTCAATGCATCTATCATATTGTTCAGTTCTTGGACTTGGTTTGATGCCCTCCCTCCTATGTTACTCATTTCTCTCACCCTTTGGACTAACATGCTATCTCATGCACGAGTGTGTCTCTTGGTCGGGTCGATGCCCTCATGGCATTGGTTCCACCAAGCTGACATGTGGTTCATGCATTTCATTCCTCATCATGTGTCGGTTCCACCCAATTGGAAACCCAACTTTTTGTCACTTGTCTTGACTGACCAGGTGCACCCTAACCTCTTAGGTTTTTTCCACCTCACATGTGATTTGCCTCATTTTTTTTAATGCACTCACTCATGCTAAGTCATCAACCAAAACTCCAAAACATCACAAATATTGTGATGCAAATGTCACAAATCTTGTGATGGGGATGTTGCCCATGATGCATGTTCAGTTAAAGGCACGCACAACTCCAAGGCCTAACACTAAGGGAGTGGGAATAATTTCATCTATAATGAGGTCAAGTTTTGGATTTGGCATTTAAGTTTTGTGAGAGTGTTTATTTAAGGTCAAAGTTTAAAATCCTTTAAGGACTAAAGATGATTTACGTGTTTTAGAAGTCTTTAGGGAAATTAATGCCTTGATGTTGTCTTTTTCAATCTTTGGGATAGGTTTAGAAGCATATAAGGAGTCTCTGAATTTTTGGAGTGAGTGTTTGAACTTTTGGGGTTTGATTTGAATAAATTTGGTGATTGGTGGTTGTTAACCCCAACCCCTGGTCACATGACCCAAAAGGAGTTGTGACCAAGGGGTTAACCATGAAGGGCTTAAGTGTAGAGTCAACTCATTGGACCTGCCTTATGTCTTTTTGAAGGATTTTAGAGTTCTCCATGTGGTCCTAGGTCTTAAGGGACTGGAGATTGACTTTATTTGTGGCAAGGGTTAGGTTTAATGAAGGGTCTGGTGGCATAATGGCCAATTAAGGATATATTTACTAATGGATTTTAGTCATTTCCATTAGTTGAAATCCATAAACAAAACTAGCTTAAAATGATGGATCCTCTTCTAAGTTTTCTTAATGTCTTGGTGAAACACCAACCAAACCAGGCAAGAAGTGAATTTGGATTTGATTAATGAATAGAGATGAAAGGTTTAGGTTCTATCATGTAATGTATGTTGGCACGTAGGATTCTGACAAACCCATGATTTTCTATGCAATGGCCAACAAAAAATGCTCAACATAATCCCTTTCGGCAACACCCACAAAGTGGATGAATTCTCACCCGAGACACTAATGTGTGATTGTCAGAACCATGTTTCCACATTCTAACAGGACTATCAACACCTTAAGACACTAGAATCCCAATGCAACTAGCTTAAAATGATGGAGCCTCTTCTAAGTTTTCTTAATGTCTTGGTGAAACACCAACCAAACCAGGCAAGAAGTGAATTTGGATTCGATAAATGAATGGAGATGAAAGGTTCAGGTTCTATCATGTAATGTATGTTGGCACATAGGGTTCTGACAAACGCAGTATTTTCTATGTAGTGGCCAACAAAAAAACGCACAACATAATCCCTTTCGGAAACACCCACAAAGTGGATGAATTCTTACCCGAGACACTAATGCGTGACTGTCAGAACCATGTTTCCACATTCTAACGAGACTATCAACACCTTAAGACACTAGAGTCCCACTGAACAAACACTTAACCATCCTTCTAGGATTGCGCACTATGCAAGAACTTCGAACCCTTACGTCTACCGATTAGCACGCAGGTCGCAATAACAACGGATAAGGGGTTAAACCACCTTACACCTTCTGACATTTGAGACAACATTAGTAACACCAAACATTATCTTCTATAGGGACACAATAAAATATGAATACATTACTAGATGTTTAACTAACATAACCATCCAAGATATTCACATATTCTTAGAATTGCAATGAAACATTAAACATATGCTAAACCAACACACCATACATAGCAAAGTACATTCAAAAATTAACCAAAATAGTAAGGGAAACCCAATCTTCCATTTTGTTGGTCCATTGTATAAGAAAAAGGTGTCAACTATTATAATGCAACAATTATATAATCAATCTTACCAACCATTAACCTCTGTACAACATTCAAAAATGTAAAAACACCCATACAGTTAGAACCATCAATATATGCATTAGACTTTAAATCAAGATTGCATAGCAACTACATACTCAAACTTTCCCATTTTAAGACTGCACTTAGACGTATACAGAAATAACACAAGATCAGTAATAGTATTTGTTTCATGATGTTATGTATGTACTGAGATTAATCAAGAATCGGGTATCTATATCTACATTGGAAGATAAAGGGATGAGGGTTTCCTTCATCAAAGGAAAAGTTTTGAATTGGCCTACTAATTCACCCATGAGATATTCATTCACATTAGGATAGAGATTTGAAGGACTATAGAATCACTGGAAGACCTCTTATAGGATTGGTTCATAATACTAATCATCTGAGCAAGTTATGGCACCACAAGCTGGCTCATTTACACTATGATTCACTTTTGAAGTTGAAGAAATTGGTTTAAGGTATTCCTAATGTTCAAGCTCGTCATGATGGAGTTTGTCTAGGTTGTGTGAGTGGAAAGAAAAAAAGGGAAACATTTCCCTCTAGTAAGAACAAGACAAATGACATCCTCCATCTTGTTCATTATGATATATGTGGTCCAATACTTGTACTTTTTGTTGGTGGTCATATCTACTACATCACCTTTATTGACGACTTCTCAAGACAGACATGGATATACTACCTTAAGCACAAGGACGAAGCCTTTGAAATATTCAAGGAATTCAAAGCCATGATCGAAAATCAATCAAGAAAGAGAATTAAAGTCTTTAGGTCTAACAATGGAGGGGAATACATGTCAAACGAAGTTATAGCATTTTGCAAGAAAGAAGGGATAAAGAAGGAAACAATTTTGCCATATACTCCTGAAGATAATGGTCTGGTTGAAGGAAAGAACAAGTCTATATTAGAAGATGCTTATGCCATGTTCCATGATCAAAAGGTGCCAAAGTTCCTTTGGGCCAAAGCTACATCTACTATTGTACATGTTCAAAACAGGGTGCCTCATCAAGCGTTAGAAAACAAGACGCCTGAAGAAATATTCACAGGTATCAATCTTGATATTAGCCATTTTGTGTATTTGGATGTCGTGTCTATTTTCATGTGTCGAAGGACAAAAGGAACAAATTCGAAGCTATAGGAAGAAAAGGTACGTTTGTGGGTTATTGTGAAAATTCTAAAGCATATAGTATATATATTTCTGGTAAGAGGAAGGTCGAAACTAGCAAGGACATAACATTCGATGAAGATGCAGCTTTTGGAAAAGAAAGAGATCTTCCTTCGCCTCCTCCTCCCAAGGAAGAGAATGATGACTGGGATATTCTAGATGGTCCTTCCATGCTCGAGTCTGATATAGTTGATGATCCCATGGAGCCTATGGATTTGTTAGATCCTACTCCAATTGATCATCCTACTAGGAAGAGACCACTTTAGCTCCACGATACTCTACATAATGTTGAAATACGTGTTCCCATCCATAGATCATTCAGGGAAAGGAAGCAACCATGCAGGTGTCAGGGATATGTTGCTACAATGAGCACTATGGTTCAAGCTAAACCATCCTCATTTGAAGAAGAATTAAAAGAACAAGTTTGGAAGGATGTTATGGCTGAGGAATATGAATCAATTGTGAAAAATGATATATGGGATGTTGTACCAAGACCGAATGGGAAGTATGGTGTGAATTCAAAGTGGCTATACACAATCAAGTATGGAATTGACGATAGCATTGTGAAATACAAAGCAAGGTTCATAGCTCGAGGATTCTCTCAGAAAGAGGGAGAAGATTATGATGACATATTTTCTCTCGTGGCTTGATATACAACCATTTTTTCTATAGTTTCCCTTACTGCAAGTCATGGATGGACTCTTCATCAGATAGATGTAAAGACTGCATTCCTTCATGGCATGTGACAGAAAGAATTTTATGTTGAACAACGATGGGGATTTAAAGTGGAAGATCGAAGAACACATGTTAGCAGGTTGAAGAAGGAATTGTATGGTTTGAAGAAAGCTCCCCGAGCTTGGTACGCACACATTGAAAGTTACTTAGTGAATTTGGGATTCACAAGAAGCAATTTCGATCCCAACCTTTACTTCAAGGTAGTCCAAGGTATGCCATTGGTTTCGGTTTTATATCTTGACGATCTATTCTTGAAAGATAGTGAGCCTCTCATGATCGACTGTAAGAGGAAGATAGCCTCTAAATTTGAGATGAAAGACCTTGGTCTGATGCACTGCATTTTAGACCTTAAGGTGTGGCAAAGGCCTGGTGAGATTTTCCTTTCACAAGGAAAATATGTATGTGACACTGCTAGAAAGATTTGGAATGACTGAATGTAAATCCATGGTTACACTGATGGAAATGAACTTCAATAAGTTATGTGGAGAAGCTGCAGGACCCAATTTGGAAAATCCATCTGAGTATAGACAACTGATTGGGGCTCTAATGTTCGTGAACACCCATCCAAATATATGTTATGCATTAAACACATTGAGTCAATTCATGACCAATCCCCTCAACGCACATCGAATAGCTTCCATTAAGGGATATTTGAGCAGGTCCTAGACACTACAGTGATATACTGTGACAACTAGAGTGGGATCTATTTGGCAAAGAATCTTGTGTTCCATGACAAGTCCAAGCACATTTAAATTTGATATCACTTTATTCAAGACATGGTGCAGAGATGAGATGACATGCTTTATCACATATCAACAGATGAATAGATTACATATATTCTCACCAAGGCATTACCAAAAGGAAATTTCTTACTCGTCAGAGAGAATCTTGGACTGATGGATGTGGCCCCTTTGAATAAGGGGCAGCATTGATCAAAGACACTAAGCCAACTCTTCCTACCATGTTTGAGCTCCCAAGGTGAGGAATTGAGATAGAGGGCTCCTGGGGTTGAGGGATCTCTCGATAATAGGCTACTCCCATATCTGTTACCCATAGGGTTAAATATGTTTCTCCCCTATCTTCATAGGGTCAGAGAATGATTCTCCCATGTCTGGTCTTTGCAGAGTATACCCCAGTTGGCATCATACTCATAAGTAGGTCTTGTTGGGAATACCGCTCCTCATTTGACCAACAAGTTGAGAGTGTACTTAGGGTGTACAACCCAAGTCGATTATGATGCAGGTGTTCTACCATATGACTATTGAGAGTCATTGATGGGAAGATCGGTACGCAATAAGATTGGGTTGAGATGGTGCTCCCCTTTAGAGATTTTGGCTTGAGGATGAACTTCCCTATGAGATTTCGGGGTCAAATATGTGCTCCCCTATATGATGAGTTATCCTATTGCTCGGTATGGGTGGAAGATACTCCTTGATTCTTATTTTTTTAGATCTGAGAAATTTTTAGTAGATAGAGTTCAACAAAGATAGTCAAAACATTACAACAACATGACATGATGATGTGAAGATCAACTCACAAATATTGGTAGGTGGAATTCTTCCTAGTTGAGAGGGAGTGTTAATTTTTGCAACTAGGATCAAATTCCACATTGGACAACTCAGATGTCTGAGATGACACTTTCGTTAAGTTCCTATTTTCAGAGGACCAAAATCAACCTAAATATCACCCAATTTCTCAAGCGAAAGTTGGGCTTTGAATTATTTTATTCATAAATGTATTACGGAATGGGTCAGCCCTAAGCACATGTGTAACTTCTTAGGTCAGCCTTAACCCCAAGTGGACACTCAGGAAAGCCTATAAATAGAAGTGACCTCAAGCTCATTTCATCACAATGATCAAGCCATCTTCTATTAATATTTTGTCTTGGTTCACACAGGTTCGATGGAAGGAGTTCGTGTAAGGGTCTGAAATCATAGGTGTGAGGCTTGCTTTGACTTAGGGTTTTCTAATTTCTGGATGCTGGCACATAAATGGGCATTTTAGTCCCTGGATGTTGGCACACAGTGGACATGATAGCATCCAGAGAGCCCTAGACATTGGCACACAGGCTTATGGGAGCATCCAGGGGTTTAGAGATAGAGTGGGTTGCATTAGTTGATGGACGTTCGCACAACGTAGTCCTAAGAGAATCTAGGTCATCCTGGATGCACACACACTAACTATAAGGTGTTGCGTGTGTTATATTCTTTCCATGACTAGCCTACAAAGTTAACCGAGGGGTTAGAGGGGGGGCGAAGCACCCCTTCGTTGCGTTGATTGCACAATAGGGAGCCACAAGGGGTTTGAGGGGGGTGGGTAGCTTCCCTCTATAAGGTCTGGGGCAGTGACCCGGGGAAAATATTTTGGACCCTATATTAGGTTGGGTGGACCTACCTATGGTTTTGGATGCGATGGTTTTCGATCCATATTTTTGGACGCGATAATTTTCGGTCCATGTTATTGGATGGTTTGGCATGTATAAATATGTATTGTAACATTGAAAGGAATATAATGAAAAATCAAGCCAGTAGTCCCGGTTTTAGGATCCAAGGGAAAATATCTCTTTATATGTGTTTTATGTGTTATGCTCTCGCATTGTTTATTTTATGTGTTTTAGAATTCGTATGCAGGTAATTTCTCTACGAGGTTAAAACCTACATTTGGTATCAAAGCTATTTTGGCTTCAAGGGGATGCCTTTGTTGCTGAAGGGTTTCGCTCGAGCTTGTGGTAGAGCCTATTCAATAGGAGATCCATAGGATTGATTTTGGTGGTGAAAGAAGATGGCGAGCAGTGGAAAGATAGAGATCGAGAAATTTAATGGTTAGAGTTTTAAGATGTGGAAACTCAAGATGGAAGATTTGTTGGTGGATAAAGATCAGTGGATCGTAGTAGATCCAGGTACTAAACCAATGGGAGTGTCTAATGAAGAATGGAAGAAGTTGGATCGAAAGACAAAGAGCACAATACGATTATGTGTCTCAGATTCAGTATTGTTGAATGTATCAGGGGAAGCTACGGCTAAGGCTTTGTGGGACAAATTAGGGAAATTTGTACCAATCTAAGTCTCTAGTGAATAAATTGTTCCTGCGGAAAAAGTTGTATAGCCTGAGGATGAAAGATGGAGACTTGGTGACAGAGCACCTAAAAACATTTAATTTTATGTTAAGTCGGTTATTATCTGTTGATATTAAACTTTCAGATGAAGATAAGTGCATCAATTTGTTGTGTTCTCTACCAGATTCATGGGATAGTCTAGTTATTGCAATAGGTAGTAATGAAACTGCCTTGTAGTTTGATGAAATAGTCTCATCCTTGCTGACGGAGGAGGTGAGATGAAAAAATATGGAGAGCCAGAATGGTGATGCCTTGTCTGTATGAGGACAGTCCCAGAATAGAAACAAAAATAAGTCATCGAGTGGGAGATCTAAATCTAGAGGGAGATCTAAATATCCAGGAAAACCTGTAAAGGTAGTTTGCTGGAAATGCGAAAAGAAAAGGCACTACAAAAGGGACTGTAAATCTAAAGCTCCTGACAAAGGAAATGGATATGATGATGCTCCTTCTACAGAGGCAAAAACCACCTCAGATGAAGGTGGGGGTATGTACTTGGCTTCTTCAAGTAAACATGTAGATCATGAGGCATGGTTGATTGACTCAAGTGCATCCTTTCACTTCACTCCCCATCGAGAGTGGTTCTGTGAGTATGAGAAATACAATGGTGGTGATGTCTTCTTAGGGGATGATAGGAAGGCTAGAATCGTTG
>APFE031494158.1:0-11224 GCA_000404065.3 Pinus taeda | reverse complement strand
AGTTTCACCTCTCACCCAAGGTGGCCAATGACCTCACTGGCCAAACTGCTATTTTTAGCAGGTCTATTTTTAGCACATTCTAAATTTAACATTTCTTGTTGCACATTTTTCAACACTTCATGGTAAACGTAGGCTAGAAGGTATGACTAATAGCTCTTTGGATTTTGATTTCTGTGAAAATTGTGTATATGGGAAGCAAAATCAGGTGAGTTTCCCCTCTTGTGGGAAGATGACAAAACAAATATTAGAGCTTGTGCACAATGATGTGTTTAGACCTGTGAAGGTTCCATCACTGGGTAAGTTTGTGTACTATGTATCATTTATAGATGACTTCTCAAGGAATACATGGATATATTTCCTCAAAAAGAAATCTAAAGTCTTTGACAGGTTTAAAGAATTTAAGGCTCTGGTGGAAAACCAGACATAGAAGAAGATAAAGGTGTTGAGGACAGATAACGGTGGAGAGTTTTGCAGCAAGGAATTTGAATGATTTTGTAAGAACTGTGCTATAGCATGACAGAAGACTACTCCATACACACCTGAGAAAAATGGAGTTGCAGAAAGAATGAATAAGGCATTCATGGAAAGGGCAAGAAGCATGCTCATTGGTGCCAGGTTAGGACAGGAATTATGGGAAAAGGCGGTGGAGACAGCATGTTAACTGGTCAACGGATCACCTTCATTAGCGTTGGAGGACAAGACTCCACAAGAGGTATGGACTGGTAAGAAACCCTCTCTTTCACATCTGAGGGTGTTTGGATGTGATGCATATGTACATGTTCCAAAGGAAAAAAGAACCTAGTTGGATAATAAATCTGAAAAGTGCATATTTATTGGGTATAAGGATGGTTTAAAGGGTTATAAGATTTGGAACCCAATAACGAGGAAGGTTGTGTACAGCCGAGATGTGGTGTTCAAAGAGGTGAAATATGTTATTAAACATGAATTCCAACCAAAGGAACTTGAGAAGATAGAGTTTGAGCTTAAGGAGGAAGAATCAAACTCTACAGCAAAGGAGGAATCAAAAGATGAAGAGCCACAAACTCCGAGCGTGAGAAGATCAGTTCGAGAAAGAAGGCAGCTAGAACAATATAGTCCATCCACTTTCTATTCAAATTTTGCTTTATATGTTACTCATGATGATCCAAGAACTGTGAAGAAAGCAGTGGATTTAGAGGATGGAAAACTCTAGAAAGAGGCCATGGTTGATGAAATTGCATCTTTGCACAAAAATGAGGCTTGGGATCTGGTGGAGTTGCCAGCTGGAAGGAAACCCATTGGTAGCAAATGGGTGTTCAAGAAGAAGACAAATGCAGAAGGAAAGGTGGAGAAATACAAAGCTCGGTTGGTAGCAAGAGGTTATTCCCAGGTGCCTGGAATTGAATTTGGTGATATTTTTTCTCCTGTTTCCAAGGTAGCTTCTATTAGATTACTTTTATTTGTTGTTGCTGCTTTTTATTTTGAGATAGAACATATGGATGTAAAGACAACATTTCTTCATGAGGATCAACCTGAAGGCTTAGTGGTGAAGGGTAAGAAAGAACTAGTATGCAAGTTAAAGAAGTCTCTGTATGGGTTAAAACAGTCACCATGGATGTGGTATCAGAAATTTGATACATTTATACTGGGACTTGGATTCACTAGAAGCAAAGCAGATCACTATGTGTATTTTAAATTAATTGATGATCGTGTTATTTATCTGTTCTTGTATGTGGATGATATGTTGTTGATTGGAAATGACAAAGAAATTATCCAAGATTTGAAGACCCAAATGTCCTCCAAATTCGACATGAAATATCTTGGTGCTACAAACTATATTTTGGGCATGGAAATTAAAAGAGATTGGGAAAAGAGGAAGCTCTAGTTAAACCAAAAGAAGTATGTCGAGACAATACTGTAGAGGTTTAATATGCAGGATAGTAAACCGGTAAAGGTCCCTATTCCTGTATGTGTAAAGTTATCTGTCGAATAGTATCCCAAGACACAAGAAGAGGAAGAGGACATGTCTCGTGTTCCATATGCAAGTGAAATCAGTAGCCTGATGTATGCAATGGTTTGTACTAGACCAGACATTGCACATGTAGCGGGAGTATTGAGCAGGTTTATGTCAAAACTAGGGAAGGATCACTGGACAGTAGGGAAGTGAGTTTTCAGGTATTTGCGTGGCACTAGTGATTATAAAAAATTTGTGCTACCAAGGAAGACCGGGCTTGCAAAGAGTTTTGGATATTTGTGGCTTTGTTGATGCAGACTGGGCTGGAGATTTGGATCGAAGGAGATCTACAAGTGGGTATGTGTTTAACCTATTTGGAGGTGCAGTCAGTTGGATGAGTAAGAAATAATTTGTAGTGGCATTATCAACTACAGAGGCAGAATACATGGCAGCCACTCATGCAAGCAAGGAAGAATTTTGGTTGCAGAGATTGTGTTCAGTATGGGGTTAGTAAAGGGAGCTATAAGGATAGAATGTGACAACCTATAGTGCAATTTTCTTGGCAAAGAATCCTGCTATTATTCAAAGACAAAGCAAATTGATGTTCAGTATCACTTTGTGAGGGATATGATAGAAGACAAAAAGGTGTTGCTAGTAAATGTGGACACTTTGAAGAAATATTGCAGGTGCATTAAAAAATATGTGAGCTATGAGAAGTTCTCTTGGTGTAGAGAAACAATGGGCATTTCAGGGCTGGATAAATGACTAAGCTCTCCTGTGGCCCCCTGTGGAAAGAAAACAATAAGTGGGAGAATGTTGGGTTGTGTTATATTCTTTCCATGACTAGCCTGCATAGCTAACCGGGGGGTTAGACCCCCTTCGTTGCGTCGATTGTGTAGCGGGGGGGTCACAGGGGGTTTGAGGGGGGCAAGTAGCCCCCCTTTACGGGGTCCAAGGCAGCATCTCGTGGAAACTTTTTTTGGACCCTATATTAGGTTGGGCGGACCTACCTATGGTTTTGGACACGATGGTTTTCAGTCCATGGTTTTGGACGCGATGGTTTTTGGTCCATGGTATTGGATGCTTTGGCATGTATAAATATGTATTGTAACATTGAAAGTAATATAATGAAAAATTGAGTTGGTAGTCCCAGTTTTGGGATCCAAGGGAAAATCTCTGTGTATATGTGTTTTATATGTGATGTTATTGAATTCTTTATTTTCTGTGTTTTAGAATTCGTATGCAAGTAATTTCTATATAGGGTTAAAACCTACATAAGGGAGTGTCCAAGAGTTTTTGGTGTGTTTTACCCTGGATGCACAAAGTATTCTTGAGAGCGTCCGAGCAGTCACAAACGCCCTCACACAGTGTCTAAGAGAGTGTCTAGGGAGTTTCGAACACACGTAGCCAATTTTGATGAGAGCGTCTAGGGTTCAGATCTAAGGTTTAACATTTTGGCTTCAGTTGGATTCAATGATCTGGTGGATCTTGGTTTCTCTCTATTGTTATATCGATCTATAGATCTGATTTGTAAATATCCATCACCAACATATGTATTGGGCTCATTGTACTCTCTGCAAAAAAAGAAAAATATGACGATATATTAAAGAAGAATATTTGAAAGGGTTCCCCCCTTGTGGGGTTTTTCCCTGGTCTTGGACCAATATGTTGTCTCATATGGTTGTCTTTTTGTCTCCTTTGTCACTTCATATATTTTTCTTTCTTCAGTTACATTTATTATAGGTTATACTGCTAATAATTGGATGCATTGTTAGTAAAGAAGTAAATTGGGCTAAAGCAACTGATACATCATAGAATAATCCAAAAAATTAATAGACTCTAGCAGTCTATTTGTAGTTTGACTATTATTAGTTTAACTTTGACTTATGAACAACCTAATGGTAAACTTTAGAAATAAATAACATATTTTATATTATAATTTAAAAAAATAATTTTTAAACACTTGATTGAACAAAAATTTTGATCTCTTATTTCAAGCTTAACATCGTTTGTCCTAATCTCACTAGTAAATTCTTCTAACTTTTAGAAGTCCTCGATATTCATGGCCAACATTTGCCATTATGCTTTACATTTGACATTATACCATATTTATAGGTATTTCAAATACAAACCCCATAAGTTTTTTAAAATTGTGATTGTTCACTAAATTGGAAGTCTACATACTAGCGAAGTTGGAATGAAATTTGTACATGATTGTCGATGCGTCAACCTTAATATCATTATTTGAGGCCAAATCTAAGGCAGAAAGTGTGCTAATTGAAGGTATTTGGTACACAAAAATTTCCAGTGGCAATTTTTCTAGACCTTGGCACTAACTACTTCAATTCCAATCTCACTTGCTTCATTCACATGTATCCCTGCGACTTCTTTGAGATTCATGCCTTTGAATCCAATGCCCACCTGTTGCAAAAACATTCTTGCGGGTTCAATAAAGAAGCAAACATAATGGACACCAACCCTTGGTCTTACATAACCAAGGTCATACCAGAGGCCACCCAATGGATGTTGGACAAAATCAAGATATATCATAAGCTAGTGGGTGATGAAGATGATATAGCCAGAAACTCTATCAATATTACCAAATTTATCAAATAAGATTTATAGTTAAAGCCAAATGATACCATGGTCATAAATATGGACATCAAGGGAAGTGAGTGGCCCATTCTAAGGAGATGGATTAATGATCTTGAGATGTTAAAGATTATTGACAAGCTCTTCATGAGGTTCATTATAACCATCCATCCATGGCTATGTTTGGCTAGGAAAACCACAATGATATTACAAAGTAGAATGCAAAGGAGATACTCGGATATTTAAGATGGCACAACTTCATCATGCATTGTATGCCTTAGCGATATTCTTCTTCCTCTTATCATTGTCGCTATTAACGATAGTTATCCTGTCATCCACTTTACCTATTTAGGAAATCATTTCAATCAAGTCAGGCTATATTTGCTTTACCATCACTATGAAGATTGAGTTATACATTCTACTTATTTAGTAAATCATTTCATTCAACTCATGCCATTTGTTTCGTCTTTTTTTATTTAGATTGTAGATTTTAAAAATATTCTAAATAAATATAACTCAAATCAAATTTTTTACCTCATTATTATCCATCTAATTTCAAAATATTCTCAAAATTGACAATCAAATTAAATTGAACTTATTTGTTTATTTATGAACAATAGGCATCCAATTTACTTATTTAGTAGATCATTTCAATCTACTCAGGTTGTATTTGTAGTGGTAAATCATTTATTTCAACCTAACCTGCTTAATAAATCATTTTCCAATTTATTTTTTGGAAAATGGTTTTCTTTCCTTAAGTTGATTGTTAAAACTATGGTTTTTATCTTTTTATAATACTTGTTGCAATGGTTGAAAAAATAATGGTAAATAATGATCTTGAAATAACATCCAAAATTTATCAAAAATTATAATCTTTAATTTATTAAAATAGTTTTTGTAGTGATTGAAAGTGGCCATTAGCCAGACGCTAAGCTAGAGATAGAAAAGAAGAAAGAAAATTCAAAATAAATTGGAGCATTTTGAAGCAAAAGAACCCTAGCTAGCCCTTATTTGCTTAGCATAGAGCCTGTTGGAAAAAATACCTGTAAATACATCCAAAAGTTATTAGAAATGATAATATTTGTTTAATAAGTAGTTATTGAATAATTTTAATTTATTGCATAATATCTTTGAGCCCAACTCCAAACATTATCTTAATATTTAGTGACATCAAATATGTCATATTAATATGAATAGTAATCTTTTACTTACTATTAATCTTTCACTTGTAACCACACTTGGCTTGAGGACCAGGATTTTGATCAACTCGTGCGTCGAACATGGGCTTCCATTAATATATTTCTAAAGGGTCCTCTTGGATGACTTATGTGGGAGATAAACTAAAGGTTCTAAAAAGGGCCAAGAAGTTGGGAAAGAAAGAAAAAGTGAGATTATAGAGATGAATTGAAGGATATCGAGAGGGAAATGTTGAGATTATTTGACTGATCTATGTTTTTTATCTAAAGACTCACAACTTACGATCATGGAACTCAAAGCACAAAATAGGCACATCTTGTGTGTTTAGGAAGAAACATGGAATTTGAAGAATTGTGAAACTTGGATAGCAGTTGGCGACAATAACGCCAAATGTTTTCATCAATTGGCTTTTAGTAGGAGGAAAATGACCACTATTTGGGAAATAGTGGATGAGGAGGGGGAAAAATTCACTAAATTGTAAGACTTACATAGGGAAGTAATTAAATACTTTGGGAGACTTTTACAAGCTCGGTAGGGGGTTTATATTGGCAATTAACTAGATTTTATTCAATCATATCCCTGTATGTTTGATGAGGAGGATGATAGGATAGTCATGGGACCAATATCAATGGCTGAGATTAAGAATGTTATAAAATATTTTTCCAAGGACAAATTCACCGGGTCGGACGGATGGACTGTAGAGTTATTCACACATTTTATGGATATTATGGACCATGATTTACTAAAGATGAGTGAGGAAACTACGAAAAAACATAGGATCTTGGGTTCTTTAAACTTGACATTATTCTCTTTTTCCAAATACTTATAATGCCTCCTCATTTATGGATTTCCGACCTATATCACTTTTCAACATCACATATAAGATTATTTATAAAATTATTGCTTCTCGTATAAAGGAGAAATTATCCTGTTATACCTCTTATGAGAAATTTGGTTTTGTAAAGAATACGAAGATACAATATGTCATGGCCATTACACAAGAGATTATATATTCTATCAAGTCTTGGAATTAGGAGGCATTGATACTAAATCTAGATTTACACAAAGTGTAAAATTGCATCAACTATACATATCTCATAATGATTCTTCATAAGATAGGTCTATCGATTGAGATGGTGGAATGGATCGTGGCGTGCATGAATTCGGTTAACTACATCATGTTGATAAATGGTGTTCCTTCTTCCTTTTTCAAGGCTTCGCATGGGTTTTGGCAAGGTTGTTCACTTTCCCCTTTATTATTCCTCTTGCTCATTGATGGTTTAAGTAGGAGGATATCAGAAGCTAGAAACGATGGAATTTTTCTTGGTATTATGGTTACCAGGAAGTCTTATGTATCCCATCTCATATTTTGTGGATGATGTTCTTATATTCAGAAGGGTCTCATTGGGCCAATGGACACAAATTATTATTATTATTATTATTAATTTTTTGGATGTGTCAGGATTGTACATGAATAAGAAGTCATTGCTCGTTTATGCCTCGGGGGATCAAGCATAGATAACGAAGATTCCATCCACCTTCTCATTTGATGTTTTTGATATGTAATATGGCTTCAAATATCTCATTTTTATATTAAAACCAAATCGATACAAAGTTATGGATTGACAGTGGCTCATAAAGAAGTATGAGGATAGATTAATGTCTTGGTCACATAGATGGTTTTCATTGGGTGGAAGACTGACACTTGCACCTTCAGTAGTACAAAGAGTCTTTGTATATTGGATGCACCTATTCCTACTCCCAAAACATGTCATAAAAAGCATTAACCCCATTATTTCACATTTTATATGGTTTGGTGCTCATGGAGTAGACAAGTTCCACCTTGTTCAATTGGAGGCTCTCACTAGGTGGAAAGATGAGGGCGGTTGGGGTTTAAAAAATATGGAGCATTTTGGATGTGCCCTTAATATTAAAAGTTTTTAGAGAGTTATCTATGTATCTGGACTTTGGTAGAAAATAATTTTTGAAAAATATTTAAAGGAACAATCATTACAAATGTGGATTAAAAATTGTGCTAACTCCACGAAATGTGTTCTTACATATGGAATGACTTCATGAAACTCAAAAATTGGATCCTTGGTAACCTTCATTGGGATATTGGGTCAGGTATAGAGGCATAGGTTGGTATGGACCCCATCTGGTGTTTTGGAGGCAATAACATTTTACCCAAGGAGATCATCCTTCATATCCATAAGCTAGGGATATATAAATTCATTAGTTGCAACCTCGTGATGATCTATTGGGTATTTATCCTATCTAGATTAGATCTGAAGAACTGGGATTAGATGGTCAAATGTTGAAGAATTGGGATGCATATATGCATAACTTGTATGGAATGGGCATCATTTTTAGTGACAAGGCCTGTTGGATACCTATACCAATAGGTTTCATGTTTCATGATTGGCAAATTCAAGTGCCAAATATGCTCTACTTTGCTGCTACAAAGGTTCCATATTTTCAAAGAAAGACAAGGTGTGTACATGCCTTCAAGCCCATTAAAGTTTTGATGGATGACCCAACAGTCTAATCTGGATCATGCCATGTTTTCAATTTATGTTGTAGAATAGAGAAAGAAATCTGTCCAAACTGTTTAATCTTGGCAGATCAGTAGTTAGGCAGAGAAACTAAGGTTCCCAACTGCTTAATCTGGGGCCTTGGAAGAAATAAGGGCAGTGCTAGATAGGAAATGAAAGCAAAAAAGCCAATGCAAAAGAAAGGCACACAAGGGGTTTGCAAGTCCAAGTGCACCCTCCAAGAAGAAATAAAAAATGCTAGGCACAATAGTTGGGTAGGTAGATGGGGTTCCAGAAGTGGTGTTCCTTCCAAGATCAGCTTTGCTAACCAAGTATAGGCAAAACAACACAGTGGAGCATGTCTAACTTCCCTTTTTCCCTTTGTTTACCACTCATTACTAACATCCCTTCACAAGTTGTGTACACAAGAGAGACTCAAAGCTTTATGTTGGTTCTTATGGCCTTTAGAAGCCACATTTCTTGTGCAAAGTTCTTTTCATTTTGATCCACTCTTTACACTAAGTTGTTGTCAAGAAAACTTAGTGGTATTGGTCCTCATTCACATATTTCCCCCATATTAACCTCTAACTCTATTACCTAGCTCCCTATGCTTCATTTCCCCTACTATTATAACACCATGGTGTATAAACCCTAATCAATGTATAAATATCCCCTCCTTGGCATTATAGCCATAAGTTTCACTACTAGGGCATTGGATTAACATCTGGTTAAGCTCAAGAACCCAAGCCTAACCCCTTTTCTCTATCAGAACTTGTCTACCTAGCCAGCTCTCCATTTTTGCCTAAAGACCCTTGAAAAAACCCTTTTGTGAACCCTTATACTACTAAAAGGAAAAAATTTGATGAAATCCACCTTCCCCGCCTTGTCCTAAGGTCGGGAGCCAGTATGCGCCTTTTGCATGAAAATTCATTAAACCCGCCTATCCTAAGTTTTGCCCTTCATAAGCCTTATGCGAAAAATTGCACGAAAAACCTTTATTTTTCGCTTTCTCCTAATGTCGTCGGGTATATATGGTCTTATCAAAGAAAAACATTGAAAACTATTGAAAATCGTTGATAACCCAAAGGGTCCCTCCGGGCACAGTTACCAATACATATTATTATTTTAAGCCGCCCGTTGACCTTATCCGCCATGCAGCTTGCTGGCCCGATATCCGTCCGATCAAGCCTTTCCTGATCGATGGTCGTCGTGGGTTTCGGAGGGGCCTGACGTCCGACGGATAACCACCGTTGACTTTATCCTCCGTGCATATTCCCTTCCCAATAGCCATGAGATCGCGCACCTTAAATCTAACGGTTGTCGTGGATTTCGGAGGGGCCCCGATGTCCGACAGATATCGTCCGATATTTGTCAGACGATGATGTCACGCGGATCCACGCGTCGCTCCCAAACTCCGTCGGAGCCCCCCCTGACAGATTCCTTGCCGTATAGGAGGGAGCCCGATATGAAGACACCTCTCCGCCTGCGTCACCATCCTATTGTCGCCCATGTCAGCGCCACGACTGCTCACCCTGTCCTCCATTCGTCCACCTGGCCGCCACCTCACCGCCCCCGTGGACCAGTCTTAGGTCGCCACATCACCTGATGACGTCCTGCTGATGTCATCCGACCCGGACCCACTTGCTGACGTCATGATGACGTCATTTAAAAAGCGCACCAATAAGCCAAAAAAGCCATATTTTGACAATTTTACGTGTTTTTTTAGCACTTTTTACAAAAACACCCCTGCTCTCTCTGCATGCGCGTTACGACGAACAATTCGCCAACCAAGTCCAGACCAACCACAGACTGTCAAGGCATGCACCCAATTGCTATTCAGACCCAAGGAAACCATTAAACAGGTATTTGACTGTGAACCTCCCTGCAACCTGGTTTATTCTCTGTAAATTCTAAAAAACACCCGAACACGGCGGAAGCTTAAGAAATTACCCTAAAACCAAGCATAACCAGCTCCCCCTTAAAGAATTAGTGGTCAAATTTCACTGGAAGAGCCATTTCGCACTAAATTTTTAGTAAAAACCCTTCTCCGTTCGCGCAGTCGTGAACCACAGCCCATAACCTGCTCCTAATTATCAAAAAGAGGGCTGCTAAACGCGGTGAATAGCCTTTGCAGAGAGCCAAACAGTATTCCAATTGCTGTGCACCTACCTTGCAACCCTGCATTCCTCTAAATCCTACTTTCTCAGACAGCACCTTCATCATTTTTCAAATAACATTCAAGCAAACATGGACACTCCCATGGCATCAGTAGCCCTCAATGTTACTCCCCTGAATGCCCCCCAGAGAGAGTTGGAGTGGCAGGATTTGGTAGACCTAGACTACCAAATATCAGAGGACAGCCCATCTAAATGCAAGTTCCACATTCATCTGTTAAATGAGCTCAGAGCTAGACATAGAGATGGAATAGATATTCTAGGCATTTGGGAGTCATCCCTCCCAATTTTCAAGCTCCCTCAGGTCAACCAGTTCCCTGACCTGATTCACTTATGTGCTGTGTGCTATGACCCCATGCAGAGGGCTGTGCTTGACCCTAATGGTGCAGTAGTATTTTACATAACCCCTGAGGCCATCAAGGAAATGCTCCAGTTCAAAACCCAAAAGAAGTTGGTTCCCTTGTCCCTGCTGGACCTGATTAACCAAGGAGCCAAGATATTAACAGAAGCACAGATCCTAAAGATGAATCAACTATTCATCACAAACTCTGACACAGTGCTGCACCCTCCCATTTTTGATAGCTATCTCAATCAACTGGGTTTGGACCTGGCATATATGATTAGCTCAGTTTTGGGGTACAAATCACTAGAGTTTATTGAGGAAACTGTATTAGTGATGATGACAATGTTTTCCCCCGGCAAGACTCCTATTTGTTATGATTATGCTACATACATCTCAGACAAGATACATGAGCAATTTTTACACTTGTCCAAAGAGAAGGTGTTCAGATACA
>APFE031494146.1:6031-101850 GCA_000404065.3 Pinus taeda | reverse complement strand
CAAAGGTTGCAATCCTATAGGGGTCTCCCAATTTATACGCGACGGTACGTGGGAGCACAGTCCATACTGGTACCTATCGTTTCACCGTGGAGGAATCACCCAACCACTTGACGATAAACCACCAGGCTTAAAGACGCCGGAACACGTCTCTAGCCTAGACCTCTAAAGTATGAGCGTTAAATTCCAATGCGTTGTTAGGTTCATTGAATAAATTTTATTGTTGATCTTTAATTAAGTTTCAGTCGCTGGCCTTAGCGAATGTAATCTCTCGAAAAATGCTAAATGCAACTACATGCAAGAACTGAATTCGTTTTGTTTGAATGAAATCTAGCGACAGGAGAGTTAAGAGGTTCATGCGAACAAAACGATGTCCAAAAAATTCTAATGCAGCTAATCAATAAGAAAGAAAAATCTTTTTCTCTTTTTCTTCTATTTTAAAGCGAAAAACTACCATAACATGCCTAAATGATGAAAAAAACAAAAGACTTTTCCTTTTTTCTTTAAAAAAAAAAAAATGATGATGCACTTAAAGCGTTCAAGAGATGTTCATGATCAGATAATTTCTTTTAGAGAATCTAATGGCCAGTTTTTGAAACAAAACACAACAACCCAACAAAGCAAAAGAAAAACAAGATTTTCATGTAACTACGTAAGCTGAGTCATCACGAAATCAAGGAAAAATGAGTGGGCTACAAGCGAGATATTTGCAACATGAAGTGCAAAAACTGATATAACCACTAGGAGAATATAAAAGTCTGATGATAACAGAACTGGGTATATAAATCGTCAATCCCACGGGAGGTTTGATAACACAAAAAGAATAAAATGTGAAATCGGAAAGCAATGGCAAACAACCGAAGGACGAGACACCACCAGCCAGTTATCAATCTAAAAGACTCCCAGAAGGGAAAAAAACCAGATCCAAGCATCAGAGACTGACCAACAAGCTTATAACCAGATCTAACCAATGCGGCACGACTGTGAGCCTGCAACTCGTGCTAAACAGACTGTAGCGCGAGTTGTCCAAAAGCAGATCGCACCCAGTAGCGCGACTGTTCAGAGGAAAAACGCGCTGGCGGAAAAGTGACAGGAAAAAAAGACAGAGGCGCGACTGTGAGCCTGCAACCCGCGCTAAACGGAGTGTAGCGCGAGTTGTCCGAAGGTGGACCGCGCCCAGAAGCACGACTGTTTAGAGAAAAACCGCGCTGGCGGGAACTTGCCAGACAGAAAAAAAGAACTAGACAGAGCCAGTGAGTGAAGGATAGCAAGAACTGTAAGCAAAGAAATTGTTCAGACAAGAAAATGACAGCAAAATGACATGCGAAGCAAGGTCGATACTGTCCAGTTTGTAAATCAACCCGGAGATGGACTGAAGGGGCGTTGATCTACTTCACTTCCGCATAGCGGAAGTGTTTTGAAGGCTGCCTGGCCGCTCTTCAGACTCCGTCCACGACTTACAAATCAGACAATATAACACAAACAACAATAGACAGCTTCCCCAGCGGAGTCGCCAATTTGTTGCGGAGGTAAATCCCCTCTGCGGACAGAGGCGATCCCACTAGCCCCATAGGGGTCTAGCAACAATCATACACGCTGCATGCAAGTTCCTAATTGTACAATTTAGAAGTCGATCAGGAAGACCAACCTGAGATCCAACGCTGTTTGCTGTGGGAGAAGTGTCGCTCCTGTCCTCTAGCTATGGCCGGTCACTATCCTTGCGCTCCACGCATGGACACCTGCACAAATGAAGAAACAGCCCAAAACAAGCGTAAAATCCAAAAATCGTACAATTATATATCAGTCAAGCAGGATATAATTCAAATATTACCAGTAGAACATGTGAATGGAACCATAATAACAGTCGCTTATCATTCAATAGAAAAGAGAGAAGAATTACAACCACTTAAGGCTTGACGCTGCAAATCTCCTCCAGCTGGGTCAGCAGTCTGACATGTCTTTCAAAGTCACTTTATCTCTCCACAATCCGGCAGCATAACCTCTCTTTCAGCTCTTAGCTCATACTATCACTCTCACTAACTTGTTAACCCTTAGCACTAGCCTGTTCGATGTGGGGAGACAGGCATTTATAGATGGTGGGAGAAGAGATATGCGTTGTATGTGGACACCTTCTGAGATTTTGGCATTGTCCCAAAATAACCATTGAGCTGGGTTGTCTTGGATAGAAAAGAAGACACCCGACTGCTTTTATGGGATTTTTCCTTCAGGGAACTGGGTGAGTCATGGAGGAAAAAACATTCCAGTGCGCGTTGGCCAAAAATCATGCCCAAATTGTGTGGCGCGGGCCGTGCTCTATGAAAGGGCATCTATGGGCGCGCCCTCTTTGTAGGAACTGAGCCATTGGCGCGGGTTAGACACTGTGGACCCGCGCTAATGAAAAAAGGGATTTTCCAGGGTTAATCTTCAAAGGGTGCCTTCAGGGATATTGAAATTCATACTCAGGAGACCTCAATGCAAGTGTTTTCAAGTTGTGTCACTGGTCACAGGTCCGTAAATGTGTCCTCCAATGTGTGACAGCGGGGGGGTAACAAGGACGGTGACCAACGGTGACAAATTACTGCGTAACACGGCCAATTGGGGGAACTTGTCGCTGTCTGCTAGATCCCAATCTTCAAACTTGATACTCAGTACTCGGCCCAGCGACAAACCATCAAACCTTATCTCATCTGGAAGAAGTCGGGTTTGTAGCGTACTCTTTGCAGCGTCCAAATCCTTTGGTATCTTGGCTATGCCTTTCCATGGGGAGACATATCGGGGTAAGGAAGGTATATGAAACGCAGATTCTTCATCCTCATCCCGTGCTTCAATCTGAGCGATTAGGGCTTGCAAAACTTCGGCATCCTTGTCAGGTTTGATGGTGATCGCTTTTCCCTTCTCGACTGCTGACCTTCTACTAAATCTCGGTGATACCCTAACTAGACCCATCATCTGCTTGTTTTTCCGAGGTCGTGGTGTGCGTTGGGACTTTGGAACCTCAAGGGCCACCGCTCCTTCATCTGGCTCCTCCTGGGTTGGATGCAGCTCTTCCGCAAACTGTTCCTGGGTTCTTGCCATGGTACTCATGGGATGCTTGGTAGTAGGTTGTTTTTTGGTCTTCATTGTTTCCGATCTCACATATCCTAGCGTTGTCCCAAGGGTGTTATAGAAGTGCATAGATTTGAATATATTCCTTCCCTCCACTTCTAGTGCATTAATATCTTCTCGACGACAGATCTTCTCGTATCTATCTCGGAACTTCTATCTTAAAGGCCTGCCGCCCATTCCCTGCTGCCGTAACTGGAACCACTTGTCATGAATAGTAGTGTTAATGGTCACCTGCCATCCTTTCCACACGGTAGCGCAGCCCCTTTGGCATAGCCGTGATCGTGCTATCCGACTGGCCCTGCACGGAACATTCTTTCCGCGCCAACCTTTCACAGACTTGTTTATAGTCTCACGCCTTGTTTCAACTTTGGGAGACACTGAGACTGTGCTTTCCACAACTAATCAGGTGGTCGCACCCAAGGTACGATGTCTTAGCATCCCTACTAGCTCGGGCTGCGAGCACCTTTAGAGTGCCTTCGTATCTGTTAGCTCCTTAGGTTCTGCTATATGGGGTACATTCCTCCGTTAGTGTGGTCGCAGCCATAATAGCAAGGTCGCAGCTCGTCTTATTACTGAGATAGACCAAGCCAAACTGGGTTTTTTGACGTGTAGAGTTGCGCGGTGCGCTTATGTGACACCCTATTTTATTTTGCTGATTCCTTTCCCTATCATCGCACTTCTCCCTCTCTGCTGCACGTGGTTCTCATGGATTTCACACAGCTTGATGCAAACACGCCCATTCTGGGTTCCTTCTTGTCTTACTATTGAGTAGCGCACCTTCCCCATCCTCCTGTGATAGGTCCATCGACTCTTTGGTGTCCCATTGGATCATCTTATGCTATTCGTGCGTCCTCTTGCTTTCCTTCTAGTTTTCTCGTGGATAGCTGTCGGGCTATATTGTTGTGGTGGATTTGGATTTTTTCTTCGCATGCGGTTAGGCATTAGCACACGATACACCCGCACCCTATGATGCCGATGGATGCTCACCCCCTTTTCTCTGCCAATCCGATTGCATGCCTTCCTCCTAGAGTCATGCCACTTTCCTCTAGTCTTTTGGTGTATACTCCATCCTTGTAGTTGTTGCACTCGGCGACCTCGTTTTAGCACCCTGCTTTTCTTCCAAACTCACTGGTTCGCAATGGTCTACTGGTTCCTCCGCTTTTCTCGCACCCCCATCGTTTGGCTGCTCCCTTGCTTCTATCGTTACACAGTGTAGTGATCTAGTCAGCGTGTTACAATTTAGTGTTGTTACCTTATGCAACTGGTTCTACCATCGCTCAATCTCTTCATCGGAATCCAATGTACAAGAGCTGTTGCGTTCCCAATAGATTCTCCTGTCCGCTGTCAGATTCACCCGACCCTGATCTTGCGTTGTGATCTGGTAGATATGATCCAATTCCTCATCACTCTCCTTGTCATGTACGGGTTCAGTGTAGCATGCCCCTTCGACTGGATCGAGCAGGACGACTATGACCAGAGAGTTTTTCTCAAATATCATCTTTCGGTCTTTTAGATTAATTACTCCATTCATGTCCGTGGCCTAATCTATCCCCAATAGTGCTGGGTAAGGGTTACTGTCATCCACAATTTATATTACCTCAAAGTCTGTTTGCGTACTTACGCCTTCAATGTCGATTGTCACCCCTTACAGTCAGCCCATTGGTAAGATCTTTTGCTGATTGGCCATCCTCAGTTGAATAGGAGACCACTGCAGTGTGGGCCTACCCATGTGTTCCCACGTTTGCTTGGGAAACACATTCGCATCCGATCCTAAATCCAGAATGACCTGGTCCATCTCGTACTCGTTGATTTGCGCTGTCATTCACATCTCCCGTCCGGTGTGCAGAGCATGTTTTCTCAGTTTCCGGACTACGCACAGCTCCCCTGACCCTGCGCACTTAGTGATCAGCTCTTGTAGTCCTTTAACAGCGTTATTGTCATGCAAAAACTTCATACATGTCTCTAAAAATGTAGTAAGCATAGAGGGATCCATTCCTAGCTCAATTGGGTCCCTTCTACCTGGAGTAGAGACTTCTGTGAAGCTCTTCTGAGCTTCCTTAGGTGTCTTCTTCACCTGTTCCACCGGAAAGTCAGGTTCCCATGTAGGGGCATCACAACCTTTCTCATCTTCTGCAGACTGCTTCCGCGCATCTCCCTCGGTAGCTATGTCGCTCCCTTAGTACCATGTTTACGTTGGGGTCCTCTTTGCGTGGTTTCAACTTCATCATTTGGACATTTTGAGTTGGAGTGGGCTGTAATACCCCCTTTTCGCGCATCTGGAAAATTAGTGTCAGATAGTCTACCATTTCATGGTCAAACTTGTCACAGTAGGGACACGATATTATCGTAGGGTTAGTACAATCGCGAGTGTAATGCCCCGGCCTGCCATAGTTATAATAGATCAATTGTCTGCGACCCCGTCTAGGCCCCATTCCTCTTCCTTGTCCGTGTCCTTGGAATCCCCCGTGGGGCCCTGCGGCTGGGTCGAAACCCCGCGCCTTAGTCTGCATTCGATAGGCTGGGGTCCTTTCCATCATTAGCTCGTAGCTTCAGAAACTTTGCTCATCATGACCTACTGATCTACAAAAGTTGCAATACAGCTGCTGCGGTGTCTGGGTATACTTCTACAATAGGTGGCAGTTGTCTGTTGCATACTTTCCTCCTACTTGACAAATCGCGCACCATAGGGCAGGCGCCGTACTTGGTCTTGCTTTTACTTCCAGCCTTAATGGCATCGGCCCCCTCCTGCTAGATAATTTGTGAATACGGGACAGTGGTCTTTGTCGTGACCTTGACCTTTTCATTTGATGCATCCTACTTCTGTGCGCACCTCCGATCGGGGCGCCCTTTCTTGCTTCAAGCTTTGCATTTCTAAGCATAAGTTTTGTAGTTGTGCGTGGATTTGCTGAACTCCCAACCTCGGATCTTGTATTGGAGTTTCATGCAACCTCATCGCTATCTCCAACGCTTCAACTTGGGTTGAGATCTTTTGCTGCGATAGCATCGTCCTCAGATGTGGTGTCAATGATGCCACAAACCATGTGCAGTACTGTGCGTCCGTCAACGCCATATTTGCCTCACGGATTGTACTTTTCAATCTCTAATCTAGATCCCACAGGGTTTCACCAGGCATCATCACTTCTCCTTGAACCCGATGATCAACTGCATTTCTGATTTTGGTCGACTAAATTCTTTGTTCAACACATCCTGAATCGCCGCTATTCCCGCATTTGGGTGATCACTAGAGTACTTTATATACCACGTAAATGTGTGGCCCTACAGTGCGCTCACCAGAGAAGCATTTTTGATGTTCTCATCTGTTACACCTTGGGCTTCCCATACAACCTTTACCATGAACCAGAACTGATCTGGTTCCTCATTTCCTATGCCTCCAGGTACTGGCAACTTGATCACACCTGCCATCCTTACCCTCGGTGGTGGCGACAGTGGGGTGGGTGAAGATGGGCTGGATGTAGGTTAAGTAGGTGATGGCATGGACAATAGTGGTATTGGTGGAAAATGCTACTTTATCAATCGGACTGCGCTTCTCGGGGAGAACCCTACAAGCTCCTCCTTGCTTTCGCGTGAGAATGAAATCAGAGGACTGTTTTCTAACCCTTCGGTCCCTTGCTAGCCTCTTCTGCTCCTCGTTACCTCAGACATCAATGGATGTGCATAACCCATTTTTTCACATAACAACATTTTAATCCAAGTATTCAACGATTTTATCTACTTACCTCGCGCCCTCGGAGAAAGCGCCTTTCTTCCTCGCTGTAACTCATAGTTGTGTCTATCGCTAAATCGGTTATAAACCCTCATATTACTCGATCCAACCAGTGATATACTACCCGTGTGATTTTGTCTTCAGATGCTTCCAGCCTACGCACCAACTTTGGAGTCCACACGATGGGCTGATCTAGTCTGCACCTTCCCTGACTGTCAGCTAACCTCGCGATCCACTCATATAGTTTTGTCAAAAACGACGCGAAAAAGATCTCATGGATTTTTGTGTATATGTAGCGATCCAACAACCTTTCCTCAGATATCTGCGGATTTCTATTTTCTTGTACCACGAACTCGTGAAGCTTCTAATCGAACCAGTGTTCAAGCTCTTTCTTTGTAGGGTTCTAGTGTTCCGACATCAGACATCCCTTAGGCAGATCCCGGTCCTAACAACAAAACCATTTGTTGGCTTATTGGACCTTGACCTAGGTTTGGAAGAGTTATTAGCCAAACAAATACCGTAGCTACCGGCCCTTTCGGAAACAACCCGTGGAGCGTGAACTGAGGTCTCACCCGAGGTAGCAAGGGAGGGTGTTGGAACTAGGTTTCCGCACCCTTGGGATGTCTTGATGTGGTCTAGAGGGGTCGCAAACCATTCAGTGGCCTTGCGCCACTTTGGACTATTATCGAGCTTCCGCGAGGATTCGCGTGGGTGTACTTACTTATTAATGAAATTATTATAGATTTGATCTTCTTGGTATAGTCTTTAAGAAAACATTTAACAATAAAACCCAATGCGTGCAATTATAACAACCAAAGATATAAACTCATATAACAGATGCATAAACCAGAACACAATAGATCTGCGATACTTTAGCAACCACTTATCTTTATTAAAATCTTTTGTTCATACAACAAGATCTGCCCTGCGCACTCAGCTGCAGGGGTCCACGCACACGGTTGCGGACTCTACCGGGCCTCTGCACACATAGCTGCAGAGCCTCTATCTATCTACCAACACCCTTGACTCAGACTTATAGACGCAGATAGTACTGTCTTCACAAAACCATAACACCAAGATCCAAGAAAAAGAATTCTCCAAAAACTGACTTCTAGCCATAGAGCCTTACTCTATTTATACATTCCCATGGTCCGCGAACCATGGGTAGGACGACTCTCTTTCTAATATTTTACATTATTCTTGGGTGGAAAACCCTTTGACTTGACTTATTGTAATTCGTGCTCCTCGTGCTTCGCGGGATCTTTACCATTCTTTTTCCCAACTTGCGAACTTTGAGTCCCAAAACTGTTATGTGGGGCCTCTGCTACCCAACACCCCTTAGGAAGCAATGTTCCCCATTACGTTGAGTTCCTCCATGAGATGAGGAAAATTCTACTGAACTTGGTCCCTGGTGAGCTGTTCTACAATCTCTGATGTGTCCAGTAATGGTGGGAAGCATGGTCGAGGGCGGTCCACATTGAACAATCAGTGTAAGCCAAGGAATGGGGGAATGCTATGCTCCAAAGAATTATTTCCCACATCTTTGTTAATGGTGTAAGGACCATATCATAGTGGTCTGAGCTTTCGATGGGCTTTGGTAAGGCATTCTTTCTGCAAACGCAACCAAACTTTATTTCCCACCTGAAACTTGTGTGACAACTGATGTTGATCATGTCATTGCTTGTACTTGGCATTTTCTAGAATGGAGCGGTGATATATCAGGCCATTGGGTAGAGATGCTCCGAGAGTCAGATCGAACAAATGCTTGACCTGACAATGTAATGGTACCCCTATCAGTCATGAGAAGATGTCCCTGTATCCTTTCATGACTATATCCACTTGCTTCTACTGCGTGGAGGAACCCTTCTCGAGGGCCATGGATGTGGCTATGATCTTCCCCTTACTTTGAGAGTGAACCAGAAAGAAAATAAATCTCCTAGTCTTAGAGATGATCTTACTTCCTTTCTTAGCAGAGATCAAACAAGTGGCGGTTGGTGGGGCTACCTCCGGTATCCTGTATAATGTATTACACAAAGAAATAATAACAGCGCGAGGCCTTCACTCATACACAGCATGTCGCTTCCACAAGTATGGTTGGCCTAATAATGCATCACAAACATCTAGAGGTGAAAAATCACACAATACCTCATCTGTGAAGGGCTTGATGTTGTAGGGAAGGTGACACTGCTGGCGGACTCGAAGATCTCGTCCTTGGTGAAGCCACTCGATACTGTATGGTTGCGGGTGTGGTATGGTCGGTAGGCCCAACTGCTTCACAACCTCTGTTGAAATGAGGTTCTTTTGGCTCCCACTCTCGATAATGAATTGTAGTGGCAAACCCTTCACCCACATCTATGAGTGGAAGAGATGCTCCCCCTCCTCTGGATCTTCGGGCTCATTCTTCTGGATCTTGGTAGTGGAAATAGTGGTGCTAGGGCCCGCATCAATAATCTACTTCCCTTTGTCATTCCTCTTGTCAAGTTCTGACTTAGGGTCGAAACATGCATCTGATTCTGAAGCCTTCAACTTGGCCACCAGCGACTACTTGGTTCGACACTCACTTGTGTTGTGAATGGGGTTCTTATGGAACTCACACCACTTTCCTGTGTCATTCTTTGACTTCATGATGTTGTTATTTTCTTGCGGCTTCGACAGGTTGTCTTGGGTCATCCTGCATTGGCTTTGTCCTTGATTCTTCAAATTCATAGATCCAAAGTCTTGCTTCTTTTGTTTAAAATTCAGCTCGCTCTTGACAGTGTATTGGTATGCCATGTCGAGTAAGGAGATGTCCAGGAACTCCATCTCGTCCTGGATGTAACTATGTAGGTAGCCATGATACTTGAGAAACAAATGTTTCTCATAATCCTTGATGTCCAACTTCATGCGTACGGTATGAAAAACATTGGTAAACTTTGGCACATATTGGTCCCTTCCCTGTCGCGGCATGGTCCGCTTTATGTATTTATCCTCATAGATTCCGACAAGGTAGTACTACTCCTTGATGGCATCCCAGAATGAATTCCAAGTGGGAGCGGATGAAAACAGTGAGTTCGTACTTTCATCCTTATGCTCACAATAGGTTTCCCACCAATCCTTGACATGGGGGGTGGCTTTGAGAAGAGAAAACGTAATCGTTTCTCGGCTAGAAAAATCATGAACCGAAAAATATCCTTCTAACAGATTCCACTATTTATCTACGACATCGACATCTATTTGACCCTCAAATATGGGGATTTCAAAGGTAACTTGTACCTTAAAGGGTGTGGCATTTCCAGAGTAGTTATTAGATGTGTGAGCCCTAGGTAGCTGCTGAAGGATCTAGGCAAAGATGTCCATCATCGCATTCCTTGTTGCTCGAGGGCTTCTTCGAGCAAGATTTTGATAGGATCTCCTGCCCCCTCGTCTTTCTTTTCATCCACCATGGGAGGCCATCGAGATTTGCGAGGCTAGTGTTGCAAAGGTTTGACCAGGTCAAGCCCTAACTCCTTATATCCCGACCTCGTTGGGGACATACAAAGAAAAATAGAGAAATAGTAGACCACTATGATCCCACTGATCCGAATTTTAACAAGAATGCAACAAATTATAGAGATAACCATAAATACATAGATAATACTTCATTTCATTAATGTAAAATAGTGAAATATGCTTACAAAAAGAAACATAAATAAACTAACTTGGGCGATGGTAGCTTCTCTTTGGGAAGAGATGTGGCGGCTACATGCCTCTGAACTATGTTACAATGAGGCTCAAGGGCCTTTTTATTATTGAACAATAATAACAAACGCTAAACAATCAAAACCCTAACCCAAGGAGATGTAACACGAAGAGTTTATGGGCCTCGAAAAAACTGCTAAAAATAGTAAATTGTGCTACAATTCATGAAACTGGAAAACTGAAAGAAACAATGGTGGGGGTCCAAGTGGAATTGGCAGGTGGCCACCAATATCCACCTGGATCAAACTGTGAATGTGAGAACACTAAGTGCAAAGGTCCATAAAAGGATGCCAAGATTTGTAGAACATGATGGGTTGTTGTAGAGGTCATGCAACTTTTGTGTTGCAGACAAATTGATGTAGTGAATCCATGTAAGGATGCTCATACAATGGTGAATGAATGTTCAAGGGTAGAAAACTTTGTAATGCTATCATTGTGTATGACATATAATTTCATTAGGGACAACTTAATTCTTGTAAAAAAAACATCATGCAATTGAAAAAAATAGCGTCAAGCTTGTTTTACACAAAATATATATTGTATGCTTTTTGGCAGAAAATATATCTTTTTTAATACAATAAGCAATGTATTGTAGCCATCTTGGAATGAGAGTCCCTTAGTTGAGAGAATTGTGGTGAACATGAAGAGAGTACTAAGATTAAATTTAACTACTTAATGGATGAGATCAATAGTATGAAGACCAACTTCTTCTTTGCATTTGCTAAATGGAGTCATTTTGTTAGCACCCAAGAAGGTAAATGATAGAAGTATCTAATGGAGCTTGAAGAGAGTTTTTAAAAAGAGGAAAATTGATGATTAGGCTTTGTTATTTCATGTCACCATTCACAAGTCCATGTTTGACACTATTTTTATGTTAGCCTAGCTATGTCATAACTTAATTTGACAAATAGTTGTAATAAATTTTTGCTTTGGAATGTTTGGATATATGATTTTACCAAGAGAATTATATAGTGATAGGCTTTAGATAGTCCCATAATCCATGTTTTTAATCTGTTTACAAAACACTAGTTTAGTTAAGCTCCAAACTCCCTCCCTATATCAATCTTTTTTGAAATATTTTATTTTTAGTAGAATATTTCTTTGCACCAATAAAACATTAATGAAATGCTTATTTGGTATTAAATAGTTAAAAATATTGGAAAATAATTTATAATTCTTAAAAAATTGATCAAATTTAAATCTTCAACTCATAACAATAATTATGCTACTCAAGTTACCATGTAACTCTATAGAAAATTGTGTCAAACATAATTCCTTATCAATGTATGAAAGTTATGTGTCTAGTGTAATTCTTAACAAATTTGAGAATAAATTAGTTGTGCCATATATATATTGATCTTATTCCACAATTTTAACTTCAAAGTGTTGTTCTGAAGGAGTAACACATTAGATATGCAAAAAAGTATAGAAAACTTATTCATGTTCAACATGTTCTTGCTCTTTCATTGAATTGATAACTTCATGAATGGCTATGGAAACCATCTCATTGATTTAATCTTTAATCTCTCAAGAACATATAAGTTCTCGTAATTTACATTGCCAAACATATAATAAATTCAAATTGTAACGTGTTTTATCGTTGATGCACTGTTGATGTAATAAGTTTATATGCATGAACTTTTCCAATAGGACAAAAATAAGGTTTGTAGTTGTAAAAAATATTTCCATAACTATTTGGTCTGGCTTATAAAATAGTAAAGACTATATATAGATCTAGAATAATGTTCTAGTTGCAAAAAATAAATGATATGCTCCTAGTGTCAACAGGTTGTGTAGATAAAGCTACACAATTATCATGTGTACTCCTTTTTAGAAAGTATGAAAGCTACAGTAAATACAGTGACCTGAAAACTATAACAAATAAATTCCAATGTATTTATACTTAAACAGTACCAAGTGGTTACATACTTTTAAATAATAATGAAAGTTTTGAAACAAAGTAGAATCACATAATTTTAAGATAAAAGCCTAATGCAGGAGCATCCGAGTGAAAAGGCGACAACTGTGGAAATGTTTTTATTTTATTTTATTTTGTTGGACAGAGAGGAAAACACTTTGAGTTTTTGTTTCATTTTTGTTTCATTTTGTTTCTTTTAAAATTAAGGCTGACTCAGCTATTGTTAGTTTTTAAAATTAAGCAAGTAGATCAAGATAGGATTAGTTAGGGACTTGTTTGAAAAAACTGTTAAACAACTGAAAAGTAACTAAGGAATAGTTCTTCAACTATAAAGAAAGTACTAATAATGCATTGAAAAGGAAAAACCAAAGAGGATGGAGGGGTTGCCATCCAGAGAGGAGAGAGAGCCCAGAAGTTGTAATTTACAATTATTTTGAATCTCTATAGAAGCAAACAATTCAAAAACCTGTCATTAAGGAAGTAGAGTAGTTTTTATTATATTCCTTGTGCATAGATGTTTCAGGCATCAAAATGAAAGCAAGACAGTGAAACAATTTATCAAAAGATCCGAATAAGCATCGACAAGAATTTTTTAACAGGAAGCATTTCAAAACCGAGAACCAAACAGAGGTACACCAACATATATTTTTCCTTTTTTTTCGTCAACAAAAAACCATGAACTATTATATTCACCACTTTAAGCATTTCTTGTACATTCCATTTTCGTTTTCCATTCAACAAAGTTCACTGTACACAATCTATAACCTAAAAATCGTGGAGGGTTACAAACCCATACAAACCAAAAACATTACAGTCCATAGGCTAGACCCTAATCAAATAGCGAGTGCATGAACACCTCAGAGACCACATACATACATGAAGGAACCGAAACCCCAAGGGTATTACCGATTACAGATAGAGCAAGCAATAGAGAAATTACAGACAGAACAAGCAACAAAGCAAGCAAGAAACCGCTACAACCACCAAAAGGCCCTACCCGGCTTTTTCCTAAGCCCGCGAACAGTCCCAAGGACAAAGCCATGGAGCAGCGTTCTCCTGGAAAGGCCTGCACGCCACCACAGAACAGGGCAGTGGTTAGTTAGGGGCACGATACCAAAACAACAATGAAAAACAAACCAAAAGAGGAGCGAGGGTTTTACCTGGAGGAGGGTCGATTCCGCGATGGAGGACGAGATTCGAGACCTGCAATAGAGGGTTTCTACCAACATAAGTGCCATGAACGTGTTCTGCCTACTCACCAAGGAGCCAGAGTGTTAGAACCTCAAAAACGAAGGGTGAAATTGCAATTGGAATGAGAAGATTACCTGAGAGCGAGTTCGCCAAGCCATCATGTGCAGTAGCTAGGCAGAAACCTATTTTTGCAAAGCCGAACCATCACCAGACCCAACATCAAACATACAAATCACCACAAACAGAGTAGAAATGAAGCTTGAGCCAAATGACAGAGACAAATAGACTTGCGGGTGGAAAATGACCTAAAACCCTCCAAAAACCAGAGTAGTGAATCACCACAAAGAGTGAGGAGAGGCATAGCACCAACAAACCACAGAGAACCAACGAAGCAGAGCAAACTACCATATGGGACAGGCAAGGTACGATATTTACCAACCATCGCAAGAACCAGGCGAAAGAACCGAGCACCCACAGGTCCAAACCATAACAAAGAAGAAATGAATTCCAAATACCCTCGGCGAAAGTGATAACCCATGGTTGCAAGCCCGAGGCCAATACAAAGGGCGGGTAGCATACAATAAACCACATTAAAGTCCTATACCAAACTCGTGCCACTAACTTTAATTCAAAAGTGAAAGAATTAAATGGTCATAACTACATGTCCCTCCTCGAGATCGCCACCAAATTTTTGGTATCAGAGCAAATTGTTCCTTTCTCTCAGCGAAGATGGAGGTAGGAAGAAGGGGTCAAGGAAGAGCCATCAGAAGAGTAGTAGATGAAGGGTTATGAGAAGAAATTAGGAATTTAACTGCACGTTTGGCAGCAGTGGAAGCAGGAAGGTGTAGAGATCCGGAAGGTGGGGATGACAGTGAGGAGGAAAACATAGCCATGACAGATGGGTTAGATGACGAAGGACGAAAAATTAAACTATTGAGGTCAGTTTTGTTGGCTAGCAGCAAGCCAGGACCAGAGCTCTCTAATTATGATGGCAGTTTGTCCATAGAGGCATTGTTAGACTGGATAAGTGAATTAGATAAATATTTTGAGTATGAAGAAATCAACGAAGACAAGAGGATCAAGTTTGCTGTCACCAAGTTGAAGGGACATGCATCCCTATCGTGGGACAGTGTATAGGTAGAAAGGAGGATATTGAACAAACCATTGATTAAAAAATGGGTCAGGGTGGTTGCTAGAATGAAGAGCAAGTTTTTTCCTAAAGATTATCAAATTTCCCTTTATAGACAAGTACAGACCCTGAGGCAGAGAATGATGACCGTAAAGGAATATATTGAAGAATTTTATAAAGTTTACCTGGGAGCTGGCTATGTTGAAGATACCCTTGAGAAAACAACGAGGTTTGTAAATGGTTTACGGATGGAGATCTTAGACAAAATTAGTATTCTTTCCCCTAAGACCATAGAGGAAGCTTATCAGAGTGCTTTGAAGGTGGAGGAAAAGATTGCTAGGAAACAAAATGCCAGAAGAGGACGTGGTTCTGGTAGAGGTCGGGGACAGACCTTTGGCAAAGGTAGGACTACCAACAACAATGAAGAGGGCAGTAGTTCGAAAACTTCGTGATAAAGTGAAAGGGAAGGTAACACGGGAGGAGGAAGGTTATATCAGCGAGGAACAGGTAATGGCAGAGGCAGAGGAAATGCCTATCAGTGTTACAAGTGTCACAAGTGGGGACATAGGTCCTTTGAATGTCTTGAAAATGAACAAACTGGGTAGAGGGGAGCATATGTCACTAAGCCCGACGAAGCAGAGGCACCACCACAGGAGGTGGAAAATATGCCAAAAATCAAGGAAGCCTTGGTTTTGAACAAGGTATTATTAAAACCAGCTAAGGAAGTAGTTGATCAAGCATTGTTCTAGACTGTGTGTAAGTCGCATGGGAAAAGTTTCAAATTAATCATAGACAGTGGAAGTACTGATAATCTGGTAGCTACTGAAATGGTGGGGAAATTGGGTTTGAAGAAGTTTAAGCACCCAACTCCATATAGGGTGCCTTGGTTGCAGAAAGGTCACCAACTGCTGGTTGATGAGCAGTGTGAAGTAGAGTTTCATATTGGCAAGTACAAGGACAAGGTGACTTGTGATATCATGCCTATGGAATTGTGCCATATTCTTTTGGGCAGACAATGGCAGTATGATAGGAAGGTCGTCCATGATGGGGCAAAAAATTGTTACAAGTTTGTTAAAGATGGGATAAAGCATACGCTAGTGCCCATGAAGGAAGAGGATGTTGTAAATCTAGTGGGACAAAAGCATTAATGTTAGGCAGGAAAGAGTTTCTGTGACAGATGGAGGATGATGAGGTGAAGTACGCAGTTGTGCGAAGGCCAAAACTAGTATTGATCCATACTGAAGTCACTGTCATACCTAAAGAGATACAGGACATGCTGCAGGAATTTAGTGATATTGTGGTAGACGATCTACCAGACAAATTACCACCGAAGCGGAGCATTAGTCACCATATTGATTTTATTCCAGGAGCTAGTTTGTCAAACAAGGTTTCCTACTGGATGAGTCTGAAGGATAATGACGAAATCCGGAAGTAGGTGCAGGAGTTGTTGGATAAAGCAATGATTCAGGAGAGTTTAAGCCCTTGTGCAGTTCTAACTGTTTTAGCTCCCAAGAAAGGAGGTGAGTGGCGAATGTGCACAGATTCCCAAGCCATTAACAAGATCACTATCAGGTACATGTTTCCTTTACCTTAGATGGATGATATGATGGATTGTTTGAGTGGAGCAGTGTACTTTTCAAATATAGAACTGAAAAGCGGCTACCACCAAATCAGAATTTGAGAAGGTGACGAGTGGAAGACAACTTTCAAGACTAATGAAGGCTTGTACGAATGGCTGGTTATGCCATTTGGATTGAGCAATGTCCACAGCACGTTCATGTAGTTGATGAACGAGATGCTGAAGGAATTAATTGGTAAATTTGTGATTGTATATCTGGATGATATATTTATATTCAGCAAGATGGAGGAAGATCATTTTCGATACGTGAGGTATGTATTAGAAAAATTGCAGCAAAATAAATTATTGATAAATTTGAAGAAACGTTCTTTTTTCAAGAAAGAGTTAATTTATTTGGGATTTGTTATTTCCGAGAATGAACTAAAAATGGATCCGGAAAAGGTTGCAGCCATAGTTAGCTGGCCGTCTCCCAAAAGTTTGTTTAAGGTATAGAGTTTTCATGGATTGGCGAGTTTTTATCGGAAATTTATTAAAAATTTCAGTGGGATTTGCGCACTCATGGTGGACACCATTAAGAAGGAAAATCAACATTTCCATTGGACAAAAATGGCAGAGAAGGGTTTTCAGCTGCTCAAAGGAAAAATTACTGAAAAACTGATTTTAAGATTACCAAAATTTAACAAACTTTTTCAAGTTCGTTGTGATGCTAATGGAATAGCCATTGGTGCAGTACTCAGCCAAGAGGACAAGCCAGTAGCCTATTTCAGTGAGAAACTAAATGAAAGTAGGTAGAAGTACACGTCTTATGACAAGGAATTTTATGCAGTGGTTCAAGTGCTAAAGCATTGGAGACATTATCTATTGGCCAATGAATTTGTCTTATTTCAGACAATTCTGCGTTGCAGTATATTATGCAGCAGCATAAGCTGAACCATAAACATGCGAAGTGGGTGGAGTACCTGCAGATTTTTACATTTGTGTTGAAACACGTCAGTGGTCAAGCCAACAAAGTGGAAAATGTGTTAAGCGGGAGGAATTTGATCCTACAGGAAAGTACGATACAAGTATTAGGATTCGAACATCTTAAGGACTTGTATGAGGTAGATGCAGATTTTAAGGAAGCTTATGAATCTTACCAAAATCCATTGTTGAGAGATAATAGCTCATGACTGGACTATAATATGCATGAAGGGTTGTTGTTCAAAGGAGGGCAGTGGTGTATTTCAGAATGTTCTATGAGAGAGAAATTAATCTAGGAAAAGCATAATGGAGGTTTAGCCAGACATTTTGTTATGCTCTTGACCTGTGAAAAGATACCAGAATACAAAATATGCGAAGAAATATACCTAGAACACAGAACAATAAGAAATAACAGCAAGTATTTTATTATTTAGAAAACAATGTTCACTTGCCTCTTCGAGGGGGCAACCTCCAATAGAGCTGGGCTCAATTACAAAATAAGACACGATGCTCCTTGAGGGGAGACTCTATCCTTTATATAGGATCATACATGCAATACCACAATTCTTATTAATACCATCTATCTAATACCATGGTCCATTTGAAACTAACTGTGGTCCCTTCATTAAATGCAGGTCAACCACTTACAATTATTAATATGGGCTTTATTGACTCTTTACTTAACTATAACTATGACTCGATCCTATTACATAAATAAGGGGGTTAGGGTTGGACCCTAACATGCCCTCCCCCATAAGAATAGCCTTGTCCTCAAGGCTGAAGCTATGGAAACTGTTGAAGGATAGTGGTTGGTTCCCAGGTCGCATCTTCCGGAGAGGTGTCTTTCCAATTGACGAGGAATTTCTTGATCGTGTGGCCGTGCAGGTGCTATTCTCATGTGTCAAGAACCTGTTCAGGTTGGAGCTAGATTGACCCTTCTTCATCCAATTTAGGTAGACTGGTTTGAATTTGGCAATGGTTCCCAATAACTTTCTTGAGGCATGAGACATGGAAGACTGGATGGATTTTTGCAGTGGGTGGAAAATCTAGCTTGTAGGCGACTTCTCCAATGCGCTGAAGTACTTGATACAGTCCATAGAATTTTGGAGATAATTTCTGACAACCCTTGTCTTTGAGTGATGTTTGCTTATATGGTTGCAGCCTCAAAAATACCTAATCCCCTTCTTGAAATTAGTGTTTTGAGCGATGTTGATCTACTTGTTGCTTCATGTGGTTTTGGGCTTGATGAAGATTCTCTCTAAGGTGGGCCAGCATAGTTGTGTGGTTCTATAGGAGTTGATCCACTGCTTGTACCTTCGAGCATCCCATGATATAAGAAGTAGGGGAAGGAGGGAGTTGACCATAAAATGCTTCATATGGAGTCATTTTGGTGGTGGCATGATAGTTGGTGTTATACCACCATTCGGCTAGAGGTAACCAATGTACCCATAGATGTTGCTTTTCTGAAGTGAAACACCTAAGGTAGGTCTCCAGACATTTGTTGATTGCTTCAGTTTGACCATCAGTTTGTGGATGAAGTACTGAGTTGTAGTTGGGTACCTTGTAGCCTGAAGAGTTCCTGCCAAAAGTTACTGGTGAAGATCGGGTTACGATCAAACACAATGGAAGTGGGCATGCCATGAAATTTGAAGATCTAATCCATGAAAGATTGAGCGACCAAAGTCGTTGTAAAAGGGTGGGGTAGGGCGCAAAAATGAGCATACTTAGAAAGTTTGTCCACAACCACCATGATGACTGACTTGTTTCCTAACCTTGGAAGACCCGTAATGAAATCCATATAAACCTCCGTCTAGATTGAGGCTGGGTTGGGCAATCACTGTAATGTGCCTGGGGATTTGACTGTTTCTCCTTTGTGACGCTAACAGACATCGCATTCAGCTACAAAAGTAAGAATGTCATTTTTCATGCCTGTCCAAAAAAATGATCTTCGAGTGCAAGCATAAGTCTTTTGAAAGCCTGAATGTCCTGTAGTAGGATATGAGTGAAACTCCGCCAAAATGTGGCTTTGAGGGTGGATGTTGGTGATATTATGACTCTATCCTTGTAGCGAAGAATCTCATCCTACCACAAGTAGCCTGCTGTGGAATTTGAAACTGCCTGCAATTGATTAATGAGTTGGGAGAGTTAGGGATGGGAAAACCATTCCTTGCGAGCCTCTTCAATCCATTATGGAATGGGAAGGGAGATTGCGAGTAGGGTGCTTTCCTCCTCAAATTGCCATGATAATGCATCTGCTACAATATTTTCACACCCTTTCTTGTAAATTATCTCGTAATCATATCCCATCATTTTGGCAAGCCATTTATTTTGTTGTGGCGAGGATAGGCATTGCTCCAAAAAATATTTAAGGCTTTGATGGTTTGTGCGGATTTGGAAACGCCGCCCCAATAAGTATGGTCGCCAGGTATCTACTACATGTAAGATGCCTATCATCTCCTTCTCATAGGTAGATTGTCCCAGATTTTTCCCACTTAGTTTTTGGCTTGTGAAGGCTAAGGGTCGACCTTCCTGCATTAAGACCGCCCCAACACCCGTACCTAAAGCATAACATTCAATCACAAAAGATTTGGTGAAGTCGGGTAGCTAATATAGGAGTGGAACACATGGCATGTTTGAGAGCTGTAAAGGCGTGTTGTGCTTCATCATTCCAGAGAAATGAATTTTTCTTGAGGAGTTGAGTGAGGGGTCTAGCAATGCGACCATAATTGCAGACAAATTTGCGATAGTAGCCTGTGAGACCCAAAAATCCTCTCAATCTCTTCAAGGTATTTGGTTGAGGTCAATCCTACATTGCCTGGATCTTTTTGGGGTCCACCCTGACACCTTCACTCCCCATAATGTGGCTGAAATACTCAACTTATTCCATGCCAAAAGAGCACTTGGACATCTTGACAAATAATTTATGCTTCCAGAGTAGTTGCAAGAGTAGATCTACATGCTGAAGATGTGTGGCCCAGGTGCGACTATAGATGAGGATGTCATCAAACAAAACAAGGACAAATTGTCTGAGATATGGTTTGAGCAGGTGGTTCATAAGGCTCTGAAAAGTGGATGGGGCATTAAAAAGACCAAATGGCATGACTAGGAACTCATAATGGCCTTCATGAGTTCGGAAAGCAGTCTTTGGAATGTCTACTTCTTTCATGTGAATTTGGTGATAGCCCGAGCGAAGGTCGAGTTTAGTAAAGAATTGAGCCCCATTTAGTTCATCCAACAAATCATCGACAACCGGGATGGGAAATTTATCTTTGACTGTCAACTTGTTGAGGACCTTGAAGTCTAGATACATATGCCATTCCCCATCTTTCTTGAGCACCATGACCACCGGCGATGAATAAGGACTAATGCTGGGACGAATGACGCTTTATTCCAAGAGTTCCTTGATGATTTTTTCAATTTCATTCTTTTGGGCGCACAAATATCTATATGGGTAAACATTTGGTGGTTGGGCCCCTGGGACCAAAGTAATGCTATGATCATGTTCCTCTCTCGAGGGTGGAAGCTCATGAGGCTTGTCAAAGACTAACATATGGTTGCTTAATATCTATTGCATCTCAGGATGAATATGAAGAGAATTAGGTTCGAAGGCCTGGATGGCATTAAATTGGGCTATAACTCCATGGTGGCCCATTTTTAACAGTTTTTCCATCCTATGTGAGCTGATGATAGAGGGATCTCCCACCTAGAGTCCGCGGAGGGTACGTCTGTGGTTGTTCTGCTTAAAGCTCATATATAACTCCTAGAAATCCATTGTGATTGGGCCAAGTGTACGAAGCCATTCTGCACCTAGGACAATGTCGCACCCTCCCATGTGTATGGCAAACATGTGGGTGTTTAAATCATAATCCCCCATTTGAAGTTTGACATTTTCATAGCAGTCTTCACATTTCATTGTCCCCCCATCAGCGATTTGGACCTGGAAGTTAGAAACTGCTCTGAAAAAACAATGCACTGCTTCCGCGACTCTTTGATGGATAAAGCTATGTGTATTGCCACTATTAATCAAGACTAATACCGGGCGATGCTTAATAAAACCTTTGATTTTGAGAGTTTGGGGAGAAGAGATCCCTGCCAAAGCATGTAGCGAGATAACTGGTTCTTCAGGTAAATTGTCTTACTGGTTGTCCTCTTCTTCCTCCTCTGGTTCCTCAAGTGGTGGGGCTTCCTCCGATGAACTGTGATCAGTAGCATCAATTTTAAATAATTTGGGCTCCTTGCATTTATGTCCGGGGGATTATTTCTCATCACAATAGTAACACAATCCTTTCTTTCTTCTTTCCGCCATTTCCACTGGTGACACCTTTTGAACCTTGAGTGTTTGGGTAGTGCTTTGAGCCTGGGTGGCGCAACCCTTGGCAATGAAATTTGGGCGATTGGACTAGGCCACTAATGCACATTCTAATTCACGAGCTATCCTGCAAGCATGCAGCCATGAGATAGGGTGTTGCAGTCGGACGTGGGCAGCAATGGCTTCTTTGAGACCATTGACAAAACATTCCAAGTAGAACTCATCTTGTAGACCTCTTATGTGGAAAGCTAAGGCTTCAAAGGCTATAATATATTCATTCATTGTTCCTATTTGTCAGAGCTTATTGAGACGACCCAAAAAGTTAGAGTCATGGTCAAAGCGATCCATAAGAGCTTTTGCGAATGTCTGCCAAGTCAAGGGCCTTCCGTAGCAACGTTGATGCCACTGCCACCATTACCATCTTTCATTGTCCAAGTACATGCTACCCACACTAAGCTGAGTCACATCATCCCTGATGTGCTTCAATGTGAAATATTGCTCCATTTGTGCTATCCATGTGGCCGGATGAGAGCCATCAAATTTATACATGTCCAGCTTGGGTGGTCGCATCTGAGATTGTTGGTGGTTGCCAAAGAGGTGAAGAGAATGGCTAGACTTGCCCTCAATGTTTTCATTGAAATTATATGCCTCCGCGCGTTCCTCCATGTTGTCCTTTGAGAGTGTTTTAACTAAGGTCTTTAGCGATGACAGTACCTCGTTCAATGTTGATTCCAGACAGTTGAGCTTCTCAGTGGCCATAGCTTGAGCTCTAGTTTGTACCATGCACCACTCCGATGTACTTAAAATTTGGGACCGCCTGAATTTTTTTTTTGGCAATAACAATTGAACGGTACCACCTTACTCAACTCGTTTTCCTAATTCTTATGGGCTAAGTCTCCTATAAGGACCCGGGAGTTTTACTCCTCGCTTAGGAATACTACAGTAGCTTAATCTCAAAAAAGTCAATGCTGCCCAAAGTCATGCGAGAATCCCGCCCAGGTATAGGAGCCCACACAAATAGTCAGATCTGTCAGCGAACCCTCCACTGTAGAGTATGAGTAGGAATGTGGCAGTGATCGAACCCCTACTGCTAGATCTGAATGACAGATCTGTTTGTTATGGCTGCTACAAAACCCAAATTGCTAGATCTGGATGGCGGATCTGATAGATCTGATTGGTGGATTTGATAGATCTGAATAGCAGAACTGATTGTTGCTGCTGTGATAGAACCCCACCTGCTAGATCTGATTTGGTAAAGATGATGCGTGATCCAGAGAGAGACACAGGAACTATGGTCACAAGGAGTGGTAGGTGCTACAGATTGCAATATACATAAGGGTCTGATAGTAGTACTCGGCCCAATCATTAAGGGCACTAACCAAGGAGGATCAATCGTACCCTTAGTCGTATAACCCGACTACCCTATTTTACGAGCGAGTAATCTCCCCGAGTATTGTTCTCAGTGTACTATAACAGCAAGTCGACCGACGGTTTATCTATGGCGAGGTTTCAAGAGAGCCTAGGGGGCTTCCGATACACCCAGAGCGTACTTAAAAGATAGTCTGTGCACGGTTCTGTCTAATGCGCTACTACTCGAAGGGGTACCCACAGGGGTTACAAGGGAGTCCAAAAGGCATGACCACCTCTTGTATTTTTTTGTGCATGCCTCCCCAAATCCATAGGTTTATGCGCTCAACGACAGATCCCATGGTTTAAAGACGCCGGAACGCGTCTCTAGCCAATTTTTTTTTTTGCTGAAAATTGGAGATTCCATCGGCCCTGGAAAGTGCTATGATACCACTTGTTATGCTCTTGACCTGCGAGAAGATACCAGAATACAAAATATGTGAAGAAATATACCCAGAACATATAAAAATAAGAAATAACATCAAGTATTTTATTATTAAGAAAACAATGTTCACTTGCCTCTTCGAGGGGGAAACCTCCAATAGAGCTGGGCTCAATTACAAAATAAGACATGATGCTCCTCGAGGAGAGACTCTATCCTTTATATAGGATTCATACATGCAATACCATGGTTCTTATTAATACCATCTATCGAATACCATGGCCCATTTGCAACTAACTATGGTCCCTTCATTAAATGCGAGTAAACCACTTACAATTATTAATATGGACTTTATTGACTCTTTACTTAACTATAACTATGACTCGATCCTATAACATAAATAAGGGGGTTAGGGTTGGACCCTAACACATTTTGGCATAGACAAGACCTTGGATCAGTTGAGCCACTTTTATTATTGGCAGAAGATGCACAGAGATGTACAGAGGTTTGTGACTAGATGCAAAGTGTGTCAGCTTGCAAAGGGACATAGCTAGAACATAGGGTTGTATACACCCTTACCTATTCCAAACAGACCATGGGACTCAGTCAGTTTAGGCTTTGTCTTAGGTCTACCGAAGACACAACAGGGATTTGATTCCATCACAGTGGTTTTGGATCGTTTCAAAAAAATGGCACATTTCATTCCATGCAGGAAAACCATTGATGCCATACATGTAGCACATTTGTTCTTCACAGAGATAGTCAGATTACATGGCCTGCCGAAGTCTATTGTTTCAGACTGAGACGTTAAGTTTGCAAGACATTTTTGGCGAACCTTATGGAAAAAATTGGGCACCAAACTAAACTTCAGCTCAACTTATCATCCACAGACCGATGGTCAAACCGAAGTGGTGAACCGAAGTCTGGGAAATTTATTGAGGAGTTTGGTTGGAGAAAATTCTCGACAGTGGGATTGTGTGCTTGCACAAGCAGAATTTTCTTATAATGAATCGCCCAATCGAAGAATGAGCATTAGTCCTTTCCATATCCTATACGGAATGCACCCACGTGGAGTACATGAGTTAAAGGATTTGGATCAGTTGGAGTGTAGGAGTGTTGATGGTGAAGATTTCGCAAAGGCAATCAACGATCTTCATGAATATGTGAAATTAAAATTACAAGAGAACAGCCAAAGATACAAGCAGAAAGCATATTTGAAAAGGTGGGAGGTACAATTCAACGTAGGAGACCTGGTATTAGTACACATACGCAAGGAGAGGTTTCCTAAAGGCGAATACAACAAGTTGAAATGGAAAAAAATTGGGCCTTGCAGGATTCTTCGAAATTTTCTGCGAATGCTTATGAATTGCAGTTACCCCTAGGTATTAGAATTTCACCCATTTTCAATGTGGCAGATTTGTACCCCTACATTGTGGCAGATGAAGAAGACAATTCGGAAAGACAAACACGGGACACCCAGAATGAGAATGATTCGTGGATTAAACAAATGCCCCCAGCAAAGCCTCTAGAGATCGAACAGATCCTAGACACCTAGGTGGCCAGACGGACTCAAAGGAAATAATATTTGTAGTACCTAGTAAAGTGGAAGGGTCATCATATTGAAGATAGTTATTGGTTAGATCTGGCTAGATTCAAAGCGCCAGGTACTTTATCGAAGAGCTCATGGACAAGAGCCATGAGTTTAATTTACCCTGGGAGCCTGATGCAGGAGCATCCAAGTGAAAAGGCGACAACTGGGGAAATGTTTTTATTTTTTTTATTTTTCTAGACAGAGGGGAATACACTTTGAGTTTCTGTTTCATTTTTGTTTCATTTAAAATTAAGGTTGGCTCGACCATTGTTAGTTTTTAAAATTAGGCGAGCAGATCAAGATAGGATTAGTTAGGGACTTGTTTGAAGTAACTATTAAACAACTGAAAAGTAACTGAGGAATAGTTCCTCAACTATAAAGAAATTGCTAATAATGCATTGAAAAGGAAAAATCAGAAAGGATGGATGGGCTGCCATCCAAAGAGGAGAGAGAGTCCAGAAGTTGTAATTTACAATTATTTTGAATCTCTATAGAAGCAAACAATTCAAAAAACTGTCATTAAGGAAGTAGAGTAGTTTTTATTATATTCCCTATGCATAGATGTTCAGGCATCAAAATGAAAGCAAGACAATGAAACAATTTATCAAAAGACCTAAATAAGCATCGACAAGAATTTTGTAACAGGAAGCATTTCAAAACTGAGAACCAAACAAAGGTACACCAGCATATATTTTTCCCTTTTTTTTTCCTCAACAAAAAAACCAGGTACTATTATATTCAACACTTTAAGCATTTCCTGTACATGTCATTTTCGTTTTCCATTGAACAAAGTTCACTGTACAAAATCTATAACCTGAAAATCGTGGAGGGTTCCAAACCCATGCAAACCAAAAACATTACAGTCCACAGGCTAGACCCTAATCACTATAGCGAGGGCATGAACACCTAGGAGACCACATACATACACGAAGGAACCGAAACCCCAAGGGTATAACCTGTTACAGATAGAGCAAGCAACAGAGCAATTACAAATAGGACAAGCAACAAAGCAAGCAAGAAACCGCTACAGCCACAGAAATACCCTACCTGGGTTTTCCCTAAGCCCGTGAACAGTCCCAAGGATGAAGCCATGGAGCAGCGTTATCCTAGAAGGGCCTGCACACCACCACAGAACAGGGCAGCAGTTGGTTAGGACCACGATACCAAAACAACAGTGAACAAAAAACTAGAAGAGGAGCGAGGATTTTACCTGGAGGAGGGTCAATTCCGCAATGGAGGACGAGAGCCGAGACCTGCAATAGAGGGCTTCTAGAAACAGAAGTGCCATGAACACATTCTTCTTGATCACCAAGGAGCTAGAGCATTAGAACCTCAAAAATGAAGGGTAAAATTGCAATTGGAAGGAGAAGATTACCTGAGAGCAAGTTTGCCAAGCCATCCTGTGCAGCAGCTAGACAGGAACCTGTGTTTGCAGAGCCGAACCATCACCAGACCCGACATCAAACATACAAATCACCACAAACAGAGCAGAAATGAAGCTTGAGCCAAATAACAGAGACAAATAGACTTGTGGGTGGAAAATGGCTTGAAACCCTCCAAAAACCAAAGCAGTGAATCACCACAGAGAGCGAGTAGAGGAACAACACCAACAAACCATAGAGAACCAGCGAAGCACAACAAACCACCATACATGACAAGCAAGGCACGATACTTACCAACCATCACAAGAACCAAGCGAAAGCACCGAGCACCCACAGATCCAGACCATAATAAAGAAGAAATGAATTCCAAATACCCTCGGTGACAGTGATAACCCATGGTTGCAAGCACAAGGCCAGTACAGAGGGTGGGCAACATACAATAAACCACATTAAATCCATATACCAAAAGCGTGCCACTAAATTTAATTCGAAAGCGAAAGAATTAAACTATCATAGCGACGTGTCCCTCCTTAGGATCGCCACCAAAGCCACACAAAAGTTCAAAGTTCAGTGCATCATTTCAGCTATCATGAAATTTCAGAACAAGGTTATATATATCAGCTGCTTATATCACTGATATAAAGTCTTGGTTTAACTTTTGATCAAATATCAAGTGCATCCTTTTGGGTGGCGAAAAGCTTGGATGAACCAAGTAATAGATAAAGAGATATGTAAAGAATATTTGATTTAATTTAGAACCTACAAAAGAAAAAGGAAGCTTAGTTAATTTTTTAAACCTAGCTACATAAATCTTGGAGAAATTTACTCCAGCTTAAGATGGTGAACGTTCTTCTTAAATAATGTATTGTGATTTAAAACAACAGAAAGAAAGGCATCCTCATTGTTGCAGAACAATTGGATAAATGTATTTGCTAGTAATTCCTTTGGAAAGGTCTGATGGTTGAATTTATAATTATAAAGCAATTTGAATTGGAAAAAATTGGCATTCCATGTTAAATATAAATCTCTCATACATTCATAAGAATATGTTGTTGTAGTGTATTCAAAATTAGATTAATCATGAGTATGTTTTCGAAATTAGAAGTGCTATAATGGAAAAAGAGTGATTAAGTAGGTCTTAAAAATTACAAAAGACTAAAGTACATCAATAGGCTAAATGTTAGGAGTAAAGAGGCTAGGTAATAGAGGTAACAAGTTGGTAATTTAAGTAAGATATTATATAATAGCTTTAAACCAAAGAACAAAATATGACCAGTCAATTAGTGAATGTGTCGATATGGAAGAAGTTGTGTATTTCTTTTAAGTTGTAAATTGTCTAGCTCAGAGACAAGAACACTCATTCCTTTATTAGGTTGGTATAATAAGAGAATTCAAAAATTTTAAGTAGGATACATAGGAAACATACACATAGTTGTATCACCCACATAGGCAACAAACGCACTTGTATGGTTCTTAGTCAAATACTTTCCATGATAAAATACTTATACTTAAATAATTTTTCCATGAAAAGAGGAAAATTGGTGATTAGATTCCAAGACCCTCCTATCTTAGCCATTGATGAATACATGATGCCAATTCCCAAATTTTTAATGGGCAGCGAAAGGCAAGCTAAGACAAGTCAACAAGGATGGATAATGTAACTTTATATTTACACCCACATGTGCCCAACAATAGACATGGATAGAAAAGAAGAGGGGAATAAAACTAGTTTTGCAACAATAAGGAGGAAAATAAAACTCACACTACATGCAGCTAATGACAATGGACTCAAATTATTATATAGTCTAGTGACATAGTCATTGCTCTCTTACAACACTCTAGAATGTAGAAAAGCTCTGGCCTCTGCTAGCGTTGTTGTTGTGAGTTGTACTTGCATCACCCAACAAACATGTGAAATCTGATTGTGGTTTTGGAATGCCACCAATGCCTTGAAAAGTGTCTCTAAGGGATTGGAGTGTGCCCAAAATGTCCATCATAGTAGGTCGTCCTTCAGGAGAATCCCTTATGCAAAACAAACCCACACTAAAGGATTGATTGAGGCAGCTAAGATCTTTATCTGCTTGAGTGCTCATACTAGCCCCTCTCAATAAACTCTTGTCCACCACTTCCCATAGTTTATTTGGAAAATGGTTACCCACCCATTTCTGTAAGTTCATTCCTTGCACAAACATGTTTTCAATAGTCTTCTTTTGAGTGAGCATCTCCAATAACAATATTCCAAAGCTATAAACATGACCTTCTGTTGTGATATGTCCCCCCAATCCATATTCTGCATTCAAACATTCTTTTGATAAGGTTTATAGCTCGAAATATTTAATAAAAATATGAAACCATAATATTGTCTAAAATGCCATCTTGTTCAAATAATACCCGAAGGAATGTAGCCCACTGATCCCTTAAGTGAAAATGTAGAAGTGAAAGTTGAATCCTCATTATTTGCAAAATATGTGGTTGCAATCCCAAAGTCTATTACATATGTTGTCATATCTTCACCAAGAAGCACATTGTTTGGTTTCAAATCACAATGGATCACTTGCATGAAACAATGGTGATGGAGATACACCATGCCTTGGGCAACGTCTATTGCTAATTCAACCTTTGAATCAATGTCAAACCAATTTCTACTTGACCATTAGGATATAACCACTTTCCTAAGCTTCCATTTGGCATAAATGGAAATATCAAAGCTTTCATTTGGAGGTTTGAATATGAGGTTATGACTCTAATCAAATTTCGATGCCTGACTCTACTCAAAGCTTTGCACTTCTTTTTGAAACTTTTGTGAGCCCCTTCATTTTCCAAATTGAGAAGCTTGATGGCAACCAGTGTCCCATCATTCAAAACCCCTTTGTACACTTTCCCAAAAGTACCCACTCCTCACAAGGTGGCATTGCTAAATCCATCTGCTACAGTGGTGAGCTGTCCATAGGGATTTCTTCGATGCCCCACATTTAAGGATGCCCCAATTGTAGAAATTTCACCTGTAGAATAAACCAATATATGCAATGTCCTAAAGCATAATACGTGTTCTACTTCTACAAAACATTAAGCGGAATGAAAATCGAAATCATGAGCAGCATCAAGTAGAAACATGCATAACTGCTCAAGAGAAATAATCACACATAACACAAGATATATCCAGGGGAAAGCACCAGCATAAAACCCCAACCATGTATTATCAATCAAGTGGAAATCCTCTTCACAATACAAGAAGAATTAGTTCACAAGCTATTCAGTTCTCAATGAACTATGAAGATATGTCTCATGAACCACCCAAGCCCTGTTTATATAGGCTTTCCCTATGGTCCTTACGTAGTTGCTTAGGAAATAATAGCAAAAGTGTATGCTATTAATTCCAACATACCAAAAACAACCAATGGTCCAACTACGTATTCCTTGAGAACACTAGTTCCTCAACCATGCAAAAACAACTTACTAGAAATAGTTAAGCATCTGATAGTACATTGTCCCACATCTGATCTCAACTGGGTCTCTGATAGAACTGACATGCAATAGTTATCCATGAGTGAATCCTTAGTTATCTAAAATAATAGTTGTCACATGCATGCAAGCATTAAAAAACTATATTTTATTATTTTAACAACTTGTTAAAATAATCTAACTGGACTTGACTAGTTAGAACTAAGTCAATTGATTCTCTCATTATAGAACCGAACCTTATATCCTTTAATCAAGGGATAAATTCCTAAATCAAGGGAGAAAATAATTGCATGATCTCACAAAGACTTCAAGTTTGATTTTTCATTATTAATTAACTCATGGAGACTAATTAATTAATATTTTAAATTGTTGTTAAGACCAAAATTAATTTTTCTTCCTATAGATAGACTAGGGACTGCTATAAATAGGATGGGTCCCAGAAATGCTATTTTAACAACTTTCTATTTTTAGCAGTTTCACCTCTCATCCAATGTGGCCAATGACCTCACTGGCCAAACTGCTATTTGTAGACATGCTATTTTTAGCACATTCTAAATTTAACATTTCTTGTTGCACATGTTTCAATTCTCTCTCTCAACAAGAAAGGATTTCGCTCGAACCCGATCCTGTAACTCTGGAATGTTCTGCATGCAACACATCTACCCGGTCCACTTGCTCCAACAACACTTGGAACAAAAACACTCCCAACTGACCACTTTGTTGGGCTAGGAACATGCTCTGATGCTAAATCTCTACCTGCTACTAACAAGTGCTCCCTCTCTGACATTTGCGCTACTGCAACATCTCCATGCATCTCGCACCATTGCACACTTGTCTGTGCCACCTAGAACTGTGCAAAAACACTTGTGCCTCTCGCATTGCTGCAGCTTGCTAGCTATACGCTGTCCTGGGATTCCCTGCACTGTAGCTCTCTCTGCCGCTCCATCCGCATCTGTCTCTACCCAATCAGTCAGTTCCTGCTACTCCACATCAGGGCTCCCATAGCAAGGTCTCATCCAAGAGGTTGGGTACCTCAAGGATCCTTCCCCTCCTCCTTGGGACGATCAATCCACATCACTCCACCTCCTACCTGGAGGTATGGCTGCATGCGATCCCTCTGCCCACCTGGCTCGAAGTTTCCCCCTACTGGAGGTCTCTGCATGAGTAGATGTCTCTACTCGATCTCCGCTCAGTTTCCCTTGTTGTGGCTACTCCACAACCTCCTGAAGCTACTGCACCAGTCATCGCTCCTCCACAATCATCTGAGACTTCTTCTGGCTCTGCATGTTGAGAGGTAATATACCCTCCCTCTCAACCACCAAGTCTCCATCAGTTGCCTTGCTGCTTAAGGCTTTGCATGCATCTTGAACCTCAACAGCATACAATTTCTTGACCCATGAACCAATTTACTTTACCTGTCTAGTGATGATGTGTCTAAGGAAATCCTTTCCCTTACTGAAGACTACATCATAGCCTTTGTCTTCCAGCATCGCGATCAAAACCACGTTTCTCTTCAGTACTGGTACATACTTGACATCGGTCAAGGTAAGGTGAGCTCCATGCTCCCTCTGAAAAATAACTGTGCCTACACCTGAGACATTATACTTCTCATCATTACCCATCGCTATGAGTATCTGGAGATCTTTCTCCTCCAAAGTACTAAACAAACTCTTGTCGCCGGTCATGTGGAAAGAAGCTCCACTGTCAAGAAACTAACCACTTCCCAGCATGGATGAAACCATGCATGCGAAGAGTGTGAAATCGAACTCAAATTGTGAAGCAAGTGCCTCACCTTCAGATCCTTCCCCGGATCCCTTCTTGGATTTCCTCCGTGGACAATTTGCAGCATAATGGCCCACCTCATGACAATGAAAGCAACACTTTTGATTTGTCAACCTTCTTCCCATCATTAGAAGAACTGGATTCGGAAAGAGAAATCTTCTCCTTCCCCTTCTTCGCCTTACTCGCTAACGCATAGTTCTCCTCATCATGCATGGATGAAGAACTGCCTCTGGTGCTCCGTCTGATCTCCTCCTGCATCAAATCCGACCATAGTCGTTCCCAATTTGGTAGTTTCTCCCTTCCATTCACCGAGTCCTGGCAGTTATGCCAGCTCTTATGAAGGCCAAGGAGTGCTTGACTCACCATATCCTCATCCGATGTCACGACCCCTACACTTGCAAGCTCATCCCTGCATGTGATGAGCTTGGTCAGATACATAGAGATCGTCTCATCCCTTTCACACTTGATCTTTTGAAGTTTGTCCTTCAGTGCCAACTTCCTCTGATCACTGCTATTCTGATATAAATCTTTCAATGTTTTCCACATTGCATGCGGAGTCTCCTTCCCATGGAGTGTCGAGACAATGTGATCTTGCACTCCCTCCAAGAGAATTCTCCTAGCTCTAGCCATACACTTCCTCCATTCCAGCTGCTTAGTCTTGTCAATAGGCTTAGGAATTTCTTGATCAATGAAATCCTTAAGGCCATTATCTTCCAAAACTGCCTCCATGCGATCCTTCTAAGCTATATAGTTTGAGCTACTAGCAAGGGCATACTCAAGCCTCAAACATAGAACGCCTCTGATACCATGTAGAAATTTCACATGTAGAGCAAACTAATATATGCAATGTCCTAAAGCATAATACTTGTTCTACTTCTACAAAACATTAAGCGGAAGCATAATCGAAATCATGAGAAACATAAAGTAGAAACATGCATAATTGATTAAGAGAAATAATCACACATAACACAAGATATATCCAGGGGAAAGCACCAGCATAAAACCCCAACCATGTATTATCAATCAAGTGGAAATCCTCTTCACAATACAAGAAGAATTAGCTCACAAGCTATTCAGTTCTCAATGAACTATGAAGATATGAAGATATGAAGATATGTCTCATGAACAGCCCAAGCCCTGTCTATATAGGCTTTCCCTATGGTCCTTACGTAGTTTGCTTAGGAAATAATAACAAAAGCATATGCTATTAATTCCAACATACCAAAAAATAACAAATGGTCCAACTACGTATTCCTTGAGAACACTAGTTCCTTAACCATGCAAAAACTAACTAGAAATAGTTAAGCATCTGATAGTACATTGTCCCACATCTGATCTCCACTGGGTCTATGACAAACCTAACATACAACTGTTATCCATGAGTGAATCCTCAGTTATCTAAAATAATTGTTGTCACATGCATGCAAGCATTAACAAACTATATTTTATTATTTTAACAACTTGTTAAAATAATCTAACTGGACTTGATTAGTAAGAACTAAGTCAACTGGTTCTCTCATTATAGAACTGAACCTTATCCCCTTTAATCAAGGGATAAATTCCTAAATCAAGGGAGAAAATAATTGCATGATCTCACAAAGACTTCAAGTTTAATGTTTCATATTTAATTAACTCAGGGAGATTAATTAATTAATATTTTAAACTGCTATTAAGACCATAATTAATTTTACTTCCTATAGATAGACTAGGGACTACTATAAATAGGAAGGGACCTAGAAATGTTATTTTTAGAACTTTCTATTTTTAGCAGTTTTACCTCTCACCCAATGTGGCCAATGACCTCACTGGCCAAACTGCTATTTTTAGACATGCTATTTTTAGCACATTATAAATTTAACATTTCTTGTTGCACATGTTTCAACACCAACATTAACAGGAATATTCTTCTTGTGATTTAGTCTACACAAGATTCCTATAAATAAACACAATACAATAGTAACTACGACTGTAACAATAGATATGACAACTTTTCTCAGATGAGAAACACTTTTATGCTTGTGAGTAGAGCATAATGAAAAATTTACCCAAGGTCCACAAAGACCCGGATTTCCCATAAATGTTGTGGCATTAATATTTTTGATAACTCCAGCTTTTGGGACCTCTCATGACAAGTTGTTGAAAGAGAAATTCAATTGGCTGAGCAACTTGAGATTTGTCAATGAATTGGGTATTCCACGTGACAAATTGTTGGAGGAGAAATCTATGTCTTGAAGACTTCACTGAGTGAGATTGGGATTAGACCTTCAAGTGAATTGCAAGAAAAATTTAGATATTGTAGTTCTTTGCAACTTCGAAGCTCACTAACGAGTTAGACGATTTGCAGAAATATCTAAGTGTCACAGGGCAGAACAGTTAATAAGCGCAGTAGGAATGGGAAAGTCTGTATTGCTACTGCTAACTAGTTGATTGCCACGTAAGTTGAATATTTGGAATTGCTTCAACTTACCTAACTCGATTGGCACCATTCCATCGAGCTGATTCACACTTAAGTCGAGCAATTGAAGGTTGGTACAATTTAAGAGGGACTCAGGAATGCTGCCACTCAACTGATTAAGTGCCCGATAGAGTCCCTTCAATCGCATGCTCTTGCGACACAACTCCACGGGAATGCGACCAGTCAACTGGTTTGTATCGATATCCAGTTCTCCAAGATTGGTGAAGTTAGAAAAGGAAGATGGGATTTCTCCCCACAGATGGTTGTCACCCAGAAGTATATACGTATTGGGAAGTATATCCGTGAAGGTTGTTGATATGTTCCCCGAGCAGGCAGGGATTCTACCCATCAGGTTGTTGTTGAATGACGCTAGGAATTGTAACTTGGGGAGATCGCATATTAGTTCATACGGAATGTTCCCTATGAGATTGTTATGGCCCAGTTAGAGTTATGATCATAAACTAGTTAGAGTTATGATCATAAACTATTATTGCTAAGGTCAAGTCTTCGAAGAAAGGAGAGATTGCCGAGAAGAGGGGAGATTGTACCTTGCAATTCCATGGATGAAACTTTAAGTGAAACCACTCTCTGTCTGTGGCAACTGCATAGGACACCTCTCCACTCGCAGAAGGAAACATTCAGATTCCACGTAGCGGTTAACGATTGCCATGGATTGGAGGTGATTGCAGAGAGAAATGCAAGGAGAGCCTCTTCATCGAAAGCATTGCCTTGATCAGCATGCCGATGGTCTGAAAATTGGAGGGTGGGTGGAGTGGGAAAGAGAATAGAAAAAGAAGAGAGGAAAAGCAAAGTCGAAAAAAGCGAGGGAGCTTTATAGATGTGCATCTTCTGTCATTTTTTTTGGCATGTGGGGTTAACAATTTGTTTTTTTCTCTATAAGCCAAATCACAAATTAAGGGATTTGAAACTTGAATCTCTCAGTTTTCTCAGGAATTACATTATTTTTATTACCAATTGAGCTATCCCTTTGAACAAAAAGATAACAATTTAAAATAAAATTATAATTTAGTTGATTTTGATGATTTTTTTAATCTTTGACAATGTCAATTGCACCACGAAGTGGTTTAATGCTTATTATGGATTAATGTGTATTGACATTTAACCAACATTTAATGTATATAGTTATACTATTAATATTTTTATAAATTATTTTAATAAAATAAATTATAATATTATAATATAGATATATATATATATATAATATATTAATATATATTATATATATTATATATATCATAAATTTTTTTAGAAATGGATAAAATTTCTATAATTTATTATTAATTTTCCTACATAAAAATTTAAATATCTCTTTTCCAAATTTTCAATGATATAAACACCCCAATAAATTAAATTATTATCATTATTATTGATATTGAATTAAAATTTTCTTTTTTTTGTAATTTTAAATATTATATGCTTTAATTTAAAAAATAAAAGATTATTCATGTAACAATCCAAAACTCAAAAGTTAAGATTGGTTTATGCTAAAACACCCCAGTCATAGAGTCATAATGAAATTCATAAAGTTGTTAAACAAAGGGCATGCACTATAGAAGGAGGTTAGTCATGGTTATTTTACACTTTTTAATAGTAAGTCATTGGAGGATCAATATCAATGATTACCATACAAGATCACACCCATAATTGGGTAGCTCTAGAGGCTTGAATCCCCTTGAAATATCAAGTGCTAGTGTACAATATTATTCATTGATGTGTGAAGGCCCAATGGTCAAAGTTTGTTGTTGCTCCCACTATTCGTGTCTTTCTCCCCTACCAAGAAGTGGGGCATAATTTGGTTTGATCCAATGCAGTGAGGTACAAAGGGTGCCCCATGTGAGATTTGTGAAATTCTCCTTGAAATGCCGCAACTGGAAATAATTCTTCTAACTTAATTATGCAGTTTATTTTGTTACGACAAAATATCAAACTAATCACACTACAATTCTTCACAATAAAAATGATGCGAAAATAAAAGTCTAGAAACTGAGAAATATAGAGCACACACATAGAAATATGACAGTTATTTTTGGACAAAAGTCCCAAAAAAAAAAACCAATGCAGGAAAATCGTTGCAACATATGAGGGTTTTATTATTATGCAGCAACAAAAATTTTGGGTTCAATTTGGATGTTTAATCTAGCAATCCAATCCAAGAGAAATATTGGAAAAATATCTATGAGGTCAATATGTTAGCACCACAATTGATTCTTCTAGAAAAACTAGTGGATTTGGGCTACATGAAATGCCCATACGTGAGCCTCTACATAGTCTAATTCGCACTACCTCCAAAACATGTTGAATCTTGCAGCTCATTTTATTTTTGAACCCAGAAGTGACTCGCTTAGCCAACTGGAATTTATACCGACCTCAAGTAACTGAATCAACTCCTCCTTTTAGCTAAATCAAACTCTCATCTGAAGCCCTCTGTGCAGGCCTTGCACAACTTCCTAAGGAAAAATTGTCCCTCTCTCAATTGACTCTTTAAGATCTGGAATCCTCCTACAAAACTCAACTATTGATCTCCCTCTTGGTCACGCTTCTTCTAGATCAAATTCTTCTCGTCGAATGCTACTCTCTACAAAATCGATCTGCCAAGAAAACTCGCTCTTCCTATTTATTTTTCTCCAACCCCATCGCCCTCCTCTTATAATCTCTTGTTGGATCACTAACGACTAAGATGAAATCCTCATCAACAGTTAAGATTATATTTTTTTTACGATCCATGTGAATTTCTAGAGAAAACTCACCTTTCTCAATTAAATCTTGTTAATTAATCATTTCCCTAAGTTTGACTTAGGAAAAATTTAATTACTAACTAACTAAATTAATTGAGCCATCTCTAGGTTGTAAATGTGTTAGAAAACCTGCACAGATGAATCTAGCTAGTAAAGGTTGAACACACAGCTTTGCAGAGCAAAAACACTAAAAAAAATGGAAAGAACAAAAATAATTATTGATTAACAGAAAATAGGTTACAATGCTCATGATATGCTACATGAGAGTTAACTAATATGCATCACTGGGTGAAGATCCCAAGGTAATGCACCATAGTGGTGATCAATGAGAGGACTCGACACCTATAGCAAGTTCCAGAGAGAACTAACCAATTGCGGAGTGAAAGGAGGAGCAAATCAGGGAGTAAATCATGCATAAAGGATCTTGCATGTAGTCCCATGCATGCATGGATAGTTAAAGGTGCCAATATGATGAAGATTCCAATGTTGAAGCCTTGCATGTCAGTGAATGCTCTAACTAAATGTCCGCATGTGCCAATAATGAAGGTCCTAGGTGTGTAGTACCTCCAACACCCCCCCTGAACACCACTATGGGGAAAAATAGAAAATGGGCCCTCGCAACTAATGCCAAAGGTCACCCAAAATACAGTGCAAATTGTACTAAAATTGAGGAAAGAGGGAAAACCTCGTGGGAAAAATCCCCCCTCAAAATATAATGTAATTAAAATAAAAGAGGAAAAAAAGAAAGTTGCTCAGCAACTTTGTCCTTCACTCCAAGACGATCCCGCAGAGAGTGAAATTTCTACTTAGTGAATGTCTTGGTGAAGATATCTGCAGTATGTTTTGTTGAAGGACAAAACTGCAAATCAATGACCTGATCGTATACTAAGTCTCTGATGTAGTGCATATGGATCTCTATGTGCTTCGTCCGTTGTCGTTGTACTGGATCCCTGCAAAATTTGAGAGTGCTCTAGTTGTCACACCAGATGACAGTGGGCTAGGGGAATTGGACGCCCAACTCAGTGAGGAAGTGTTGTAGCCACAGAGCCTAAATGGTGATTTTGACTACTCCTCTATACTCGGCCTCTACTGAAGAGAGAGCAATAGCATCCTGCTTCTTGCTCGACCAACAGATAGAGCCGAACCCTAGACTTAGTGAATATCTGGAGGTGGACTTGTGATAAATGCTATCACAAGCCCAATCAGAATTTGTGAAGCCAAGGAGATTCAATGCAGTGCCTGCTGCATAGAGAATCCCGAAGGTGATGTTGCCCTGCACATAACAGAGGATGCACTTGGCAACTTTCCAGTGTAGCTCATGCAGCTCCTGTATGTATCTGGAAATTTCCCCTACAACATATGAGAGATCTGGTCTGGAGTGGGTGAGGTACAGTAAACTCCCCACTAGCTATCAGTAGAGAGTACTGTCAACTAATGGAGTGTCCCCTCCATCCTCAAGGCGGACCCTAGATAGAAATGGAGTCGGTGCTGGCTTGCAGTCAGTCATGTGAAATATCTCGAGGAGATCCCGTGCATACTTAGCCTGAGAGAGTTTGATGCCTGTGGCATCCTGGCTGATCTCAAGACCAAGAAAGAAGTGTAATGGACCCATGTCCGTCATCAAGAACCTATCATGCAAGGTCCTCTTGACTGTAGCAATGGCTGAAGCCGAGCTGCCAGTGAATAGGAGATCATCCACATACAAAACTAAGATAAGAAGAGAGTCATGTGTCCTGAGCATGTAAACATTTAGATCAGACTTACATCTTTTTAAGTTTTATGGTACGAGAAAAGAATCCATCTTCGCATACCAAGCTCTCGGGGCCTGCTTAAGGTCGTAGAGAGACTTCTTCAGTCTGTAGACCAAAGATGAATCCTGAATGAAACCATGTGGTTGCTCCATGTAGATCTCCTCAAATAGTCTCTGTGAAGAAAGGCATTCTTCACATCCATCTGATGTACTGCCCACCCTTGGGCAGCTGCAATGGAAAGTGCAAGACATATGGAATCCATGTTTGCTACTGAAGCAAAGGTCTCATCATAATCAATGCCATGTACTTGTTGGAAGCTTTTGGCTACTAGCCTGGCTTTCTATCTGGTGATTTGCCCATCTGCAGCACTCTTGGTCCTATAGACCCATTTGCATCAGAAAATTTTCCTTCCTGAAGGAAGGGGGACCAGATCCCAAGTCTGGTTCTCGAGGAGTGAATTGTACTCCTCCTCCATGGCGGACTCCCAATAGGGATTCCCAACAGTGTCAACATAAGACTACGGATCAGAAGACTGAACCAAATGACAATGCCGAGATGGCGTTGGTTTAGTGGAAGTGAGGGAAAGAGGAGGCTCAATAAACTCTGAGCTAGTCCTCCACAGATCAGAATTATCCCCCACAAGACCATTTCTAGTAGCTGGGTGGTCTTGTGCATATATCTCACTTAAGCTCCTTGTTCTTTGATTTATGACAGGGGAAGTTGATTCACTGCTGGAAACCCGATATGGGCTTGGATGTGGATCATCATATGCATGCACTAGATTTGTATCCGAAGAATCTGTCTATGCATCTGCATGCTCTACCTTAGCATTTGCATGCTCTATATTTGCATCTGAGTGTATTGAGTCGTCGGCTCAGTCATGAGGTAGATAAAAGGTGTCTGCATGCAGCAATTGAGGTGCATGCGAGAGACTTTCCTCAAATTGGACGCTTCGCTCAATGATGAGCTTGTCCGTAGAGGAAATTAAGACTCTGTATCCCTTCACACCATCAGGGCATCCAACAAAGATGCACTTAATTCTCTTTGGATCAAGAGCTTTCCTCTTTTCAGAGGGGATCTTGGCCCATGCTTGGGAGCCGAAAACACGAAAGTGGGTGACCTTTGGTTTAGTGCCGCTCCAAGCCTCAAAGGGGGTCTGATCCTTGATAGATCAATGAGAAGATATGTTCTAGATGTAGTTAGCACAATTAAGTGCTTCAGCCCATAGCTTATGAGGTAGTGACTTAGCATGCAGCATGTAGGAAGCCATCTCTTTGAGAGATCGGTTCTTTCTCTCAGCAACTCTGTTTTGCGGCAGAGTGTATGGAACTCTGTGTTGCAACTGTATGCCGGACTCAAGGAAAAGGTTCTAAAGTGTTGTGTTAACATAATCCCCCCCATTGTCTATATGGAGGGCTTTGATATTTCTCTCTGACTGTGTCTCAACTAGTGCTTTGAAATCTTCAAAGTGCACAAAAACTTCAAATTTGGCCCTGAGAAGATACACCCAAGTATACCATGAGAAATCATCAATAAATGTAAGAACATATCTTGCTTTGTTGATGGAAGGATGAGGAAAAGGCCCCATGAGATCACTATGGATCAGATCTAGTGGAGAGGATGCTTCATGAGTCTTGTTGGTGTCAAACGTTTCTCTAGGATGTTTGCCAAGGACACACCCTTCACACAATCCTTTGGAGAAACTGATATTTGGCAAGACTTCCAACATATCATGCTTGCTTAGATATTGCATATACTTGTAATTTAAGTGACCAAACCTCTTGTGCCAAAGCCTACTACAATCATCAGCATGTGTAATCAATAAGGAGGATTCAGATTCAATAAACTTAGAAAATGTATACAGTCTAGCTCCATTGTTTACCTCACCGGTTTCAATTTGGAGCTGCTATGTAGGTCATATATGTTCACTGCATTTGGAGTGAATTCCACTCTCTTTTTGGTGCCGGAATGAGTGATCTGATAAACTAAAAGCAGGTTTACTGAAATTTTTGGAACATGAAGCACATCTTCAAAGCTTCAGTGTAAAAGTTCCACTCTACCTTTTCTGGTGACCACAATAGGTGAGTCATCTCCCATGAGAATGGGAGGTCCTTTGCATGCATCCAAATAGGAATAGACTTCCTTTGCAGCAACCATATGATGTGATGCACCAAAATCTATAATCCATCTGATGCAGGTGCATCTCACCCTTTTCTTAATTAAAGAAAAATCCAAGTGGAGCATGAAGACATGGACCAATGGAGCTAAATAAAGGGAAAAAACAGAGAAAATCTCCCTTAAAGCAGTTAAAGAAAAAAATTAAAGAGAGAATGGATAAGACTAGATAGACTTCCTATTATTAATAGCCACGCACGCTTTTTGGAGAGTTTTTGTGGAGAAAAATCAGAAGAGGATAGGATCGGTCCTTCATAAGACTTTTTATATAAATGTAATGCAATAGGGGAGTAATAGATATCTTATTTTGTGAAGAAAATTGTGAGTGGGCAAGATGTAGCCGAGCATGAGTTCGTTTTAAGGCTGAAAGGCCTTAACTTTGTAATTGTTCCATAAATATATAAAAGTGTGTTTATGTTCTGTGTTAATTGTATACGCTATGTGTTTTATAAATGAGTCAAAACTTGTGTTCTGTAAATAAAAATGGTGTTGTAGGCACTCGGTGGCGGCTGCATGAATGTTCAAATGAGAGCAAGACAGAATATAACGGTGAATTAATTAAAAGGATTCCCAAAGATTGAGTGGGCCCATAACCCACAGGTCCAGGATCAAGATTTTTAAAAAATTTGGGATTTTGCGCAACCCCCAAAATCTCATTTTCATCAGTTGGTATCAGAGCAGGGAAAGTTTCCTGCGAAGGGAAAAGATTCCTGAGAGAAGAAAGAAGAATGCGAACAGAAGGGGAAAGAGGTAAAGCTATGTTAAAGTTGGAGAGTTTATGCAGATGACGGCAGCAGAAGGTGAGAAGATTTGCAGCAACCTAGAGAAGGATGCCAAAAGACCGAGTGAGGAGGGCTTGGTGAGGTATCATGTAACAGAGGAGACTGTTACTGCAGAGGTTGGTTGCAGCTCACAATCATGAAAATAGTTTTAGTGAAGGAATGCAGTGGATAAAATTGCTAAGGACAAGGAGAAGCATATGACCAGGAGGTCATAAATTTTTGTGCCTCGGGAGTCTAATGCAGGTGCATCTCACCCTTTTCTTAATTAAAGAAAAATCCAAGTGGAGCATGAAGACGTGGACCAGCGGAGCTGAATAAAGGCAAAAAATAGAGAAAATCTGCCTTAAAGCAGTTAAAGAAAAAAATTAAAGAGAGAATGGATAAGACTAGATAGACTTCCTATTGTTAATAGCCATGCACACGTTTTGGAGAGTTTTTGTGCAGAAAAATCAGAAGAGGATAGGATCGGTCCTTCATAAGACTTTTTATATAAATGTAATGCAATAGGGGTGTAATAGATATCTTATTTTGTGAAGAAAATTGTGAGTGGGCAAGATGTAGCCGAGCATGAGTTCATTTTAAGGCTGAAAGGCCTTAACTTTGTAATTGTTCCATAAATATATAAAAGTGTGCTCATGTTCTGTGTTAATTGTATACGCTATGTGTTTTATAAATGAGTCAAACCTTGTGTTCTGTAAATAAAAATGGTGTTGCAGGCACTCGGCGGCGGCTGCATGAATGTTCAAATAAGAGCAAGACAGACTATAATGGTGAATTAATTAAAAGGCTTCCCAAAGATTGAGTGGGCCCATAACCCACAGGTCGAGGATCAAGATTTTTAAAGAATTTGGGATTTTGGGCAACCCCCAAAATCTCATTTTCATCAGTTGGTATCGGAGCAGGGAAAGGATTCCTGAGAGAAGAAAGAAGAATGCGAACAAAAGGGGAAAGAGGTACAGCTATGTTAAAGTTGGAGAGTTTATGCAAATGGCGGCAACAGAAGGTGAGAAGATTTGCAGCAACCTAGAGAAGGATGCCAAAAGACCGAGTGGGGAGGGCTTGGTGAGGTATCGTGTAACAGAGGGGACTGTTACTACAGAGGTTGGTTGCAGCTCACAATCATGAAAACAGTTTTAGTGAAGGAATGCAGTGGATAAAATTGTTAAGGACAAGGAGAAGCATATGACCAGGAGGTCATAAATTTTTGTGCCACGGGAGTCTGATGCAGGTGCATCTCACCCTTTTCTTAATTAAAGAAAAATCCAAGTGGAGCATGAAGACGTGGACCAGCGAAGCTGAATAAAGGGAAAAACCAGAGAAAATCTGCCTTAAAGCAGTTAAAGAAAAAAATTAAAGAGAGAATGGATAAGACTAGATAGACTTCCTATTGTTAATAGCCATGCACGCTTTTTGGAGAGTTTTTGTAGAGAAAAATTAGAAGAGGATAGGATCGGTCCTTCATAAGACTTTTTATATAAATGTAATGCAATAGGGGTGTAATGGATATCTTATTTTGTGAAGAAAATTGTGAGTGGGCAAGATGTAGCCAAGCATGAGTTCATTTTAAGGCTGAAAGGCCTTAACTTTGTAATTGTTCCGTAAATATATAAAGTGTGTTCATGTTCTGTGTTAATTGTATACGCTATGTGTTTTATAAATGAGTCAAAACTTGTGTTCTGTAAATAAAAATGGTGTTGCAGGCACTCGGTGGCGGCTGCATGAATGTTCAAATAAGAGCAAGATAGGCTATAATGGTGAATTAATTAAAAGGCTTCCCAAATATTGAGTGGGCCCATAACCCACAGGTCGAGGATCAAGATTTTTAAGGAATTTGGGATTTTGGGCAACTCCCAAAATCTCATTTTCATCAGTTGGTATCAGAGCAGGGAAAGGATTCCTGAGAGAAGAAAGAAGAATGTGAACAAAAGGGGAAAGAGGTACAGCTATGTTAAAGTTGGAGAGTTTATGCAGATGGCGGCAACAGAAGGTGAGAAGATTTGTAGCAACCTAGAGAAGGATGCCAAAAGACCGAGTGAGGAGGGCTTGGTGAGGTATCGTGTAACAGAGGAGACTGTTACTGCAGAGGTTGGTTGCAGCTCACAATCATGAAAACAGTTTTAGTGAAGGAATGCAGTGGATAAAATTGCTAAGGACAAGGAGAAGCATATGACCAGGAGGTCATAAATTTTTGTGCCTCGGGAGTCTGATGCAAGTGCATCTCACCCTTTTCTTAATTAAAGAAAAATCCAAGTGGAGCATGAAGACGTGGACCAGCGGAGCTGAATAAAGGGAAAAAACAGAGAAAATCTGCCTTAAAGCAGTTAAAGAAAAAAATTAAAGAGAGAATGGATAAGACTAGATAGACTTCCTATTGTTAATAGCCATGCACACTTTTTGGAAAATTTTTATGGAGAAAAAACAGAAGAGGATAGGATCGGTCCTTCATAAGACTTTTTATATAAATGTAATGCAATAGGGGTGTAATAGATATCTTATTTTGTGAAGAAAATTGTGAGTGGGCAAGATGTAGCCGAGCATGAGTTCGTTTTAAGGCTGAAAGGCCTTAACTTTGTAATTGTTCCGTAAATATATAAAAGTGTGTTCATGCTCTGTGTTAATTGTATACGCTATGTGTTTTATAAATGAGTCAAAACTTGTGTTCTGTAAATAAAAGTGGTGTTTCAGGCACTCGGCGGCGGCTGCATGAATGTTCAAATAAGAGCAAGACAGACTATAATGGTGAATTAATTAAAAGGCTTCCCAAATATTGAGTGGGCCCGTAACCCACAGGTCCAGGATCAAGATTTTTAAAGAATTTAGGATTTTGGGCAACCCCCAAAATCTCATTTTCATCACAGAATGACTTAGATTTTCAAGAATTATGATAGAATAATGTAAGGAGATTCCTAATAATTGAGTAGTCAGCCTAACTACTTAACAAATAGGGAAATTTGGATGTGTGTAGAATATTTCTAGGGCATAGAAGGACAAAAATAATCAATTCAAAGAAGATTTAACTCAGACATATAGTCCAATATACTAATCTCTTTAAAAGATTATTAATTTGATATTGAAACTCAATCTATTCTTACCGAGATATATTATAATACTTTGAACATGTGAAGAAACAATTTATGGAAACACTGGAAAAACAACATGAAACACAATTTCTGTCATTAACTGGAGCTTGGAAGGCTTCAATTAGGATACCTGAAATAAAAGTTTTACAAAGCTAAAAGGTTTTGGCATCAAAAGCCAACCCCTGTTTATTAAAAATGATGGAATATATACAATAAACTTCTCCTAAATGGTTACAATATTTGTAGAATAATATCCTAAGAAATATACTAAAAATAAAACAATCCCTAGATACTCTGTTAGAAATTTGGAATTGTTTGAAAGTATTGTGCCTTGATATCTAGAAATTAGTTGAATGACTACTGAAAATCTCCAAAATGATCCTTAATTTGTTGGTCTTCATAGTGCTAGGTGTCTTCTGAATAATGATATCTTCATGCCCTTGAAATCTAGCGCTGATGATTTTGCCATTTATATTTCAATTGATAATTATGTGCCTTAAAATTTGGGGTTTGTGGCTGATGATTTTTCCATTTATATTTCAATTGATAATTATGTGCCTTAAAATTCGGGGTTTTTGAAGGTGTGGCTAAAGATATGCTTGGAATGATTTTATGTCAATTTTTGACAATGCTTCACCAATGTCATAAAATATTTGGAATGAAATATTTTATAAGTGTTTTCAAATATTTTGTAAATGAATTTTCTATTTTTCTATTTTCATGAATTTACTAAATGAAATTCATATCTCCTTAAATAATTTTATTGAATAATTCATCCACTTATTTGAAATTATGTCTTGTTTTTCCTTCTCATGTATTCCCAAAACCTTGTGTTGTTTTTACTTCCCATGGATTCCCAAAACATGTGTTGTTTTTCCTTCTTTGTAAAAACTCATTTTTTACTTATCCTCCATTTACTTTCATAAACCTCAATTCACCTACACTAGTAAATTCAAATTCACATGTACCTATAAAATTTATTTCCCGTGCACTAGTAAATCCATTTCACCATGTAGTTGTAAATTTATTTCACCTTGTCCTCTTTTACCTGAGCCTCCCATCTTAAAATGTAAATAAAATGTATTTACATGAATCTCTTTTTTTCTCACCTATACATTAGTTATACATTACTTTCATAAACATATGATTGCAAAAGTCTCCCTTTATTTTCTCTTGTAAATCCATTTCCTTGCACCTAGGAATTCATTTCACATGTAAATGTAAATTTGTTTTAAATGAATTTCACCTGTAAAATCTGTAAAACCTTATCTAGGTTGGTGAACAACCCAAGATTTAAGTCCATAAAAAAAATTGTTAATCATTTAGATTAATCCAATGGACCATAAATCTTCTGGCCAATCATATAAGATTTAAGATTTAAATGTAATAGGGAAATGGTTTTCTGAGGGGGTAGGTAGGAATTGGTTTAGGAAGGGGGATGCTAAGTGAAAAAGTAGATGACATGTGTTAAAAACAGTAATTTAAAAACATCCCTTTGGGACCCCCCTTTGGTTAAATTTCAAAAAAGCTGGGGTTGTTGAATATATTTATAACCTTTGGATCTAATGTGCCCATATCTAGAGGCATGGAAAAAAAATAGGGGGTTTAAATGGTTAAGTGCTCGGTGGGCCATGTGCTTTGACATTTTAACTTGGTTTTACCATTAAGCTTACTCAAATATAAATTTAAAAATAAAAAAGATATTTCCATAAAAAGATATTTTTTATATTTTTATAATATATTATTATATTTTTATAAAAATATGATTATTTTAAAATTAAAATTATTATTAAAAAAAAGAATTTATAAATCATTCAAAAGAACTTCTTCATCAAATAAATTGGTAAATTCTCACTAAATTTTTGTAATTTTCAATATACCAAAATATGTTATAATAAAACCTGTGAGGATCTACTAAAATTATATGCTAAGGCACTGCACTTCTCTCTCTTCTCTCTTAATATAAGAGAATGATTATTTACTGTTTCACTCCTTGTAACACATAATTGTTGTGAGAAGCACTACCAACAACCCAAAACCACCTTCTTAGCCTTCAAATTTGATAATTCTAAGAATAATGGTATAGATATCTCATATGCATCTCCATAAACTGATATTCAAACTCAAAGATCATTTAACTCACTAAAGAATTCAATATCATCGCTTCATCCCATTATAGCTTCTCTCTCATCTATATAATGAAGACCCTACCAAATGGAAAGGAGAGATATTTTTTACACAAATATATGCCCCTAAAATTTACATTTCCTTCTATCTTCCTTTTATGTTGTTGATAATATATTTGTGAGGCTCAAGGAAGAGCGAGGCTAGAGAGCAAGAGATAATATACACTCGATTCAACGTAACTTGGTTGATATCTTGTACTGTTGTTTGTTTTGATTAATGAAATGGATTGATGTGGTTCTACCGTGGCCAACCCTCCCAAATTTCGTGTCTATAATGTGCACGATTTCTAAAGGCCCCCAAAATTTCGTGTCTATAATGTGGTTGATATGATTTAATTGATTACATTTAATTAATAGTCTATCATTTGAGGATTTGGGAAAGGTTTTTCATTTATCTATTTGGAAGAAATAGGTTGCAAGAACCAAAACTAGGATCTTAAAGTTATGTCTATCAAAATTATGTGAAAATGAATTTCTTGAAAAAGTTAAACATTTTAGCTTTCTTACCATTTTTTATGATGAATATATTTATTTATTATTTCAGAGTTTAGTGGGTTTTCTTGTAATTTTCAAAAACTCTATTTACTAAGTCCTCGGTAAGATAGAGAAATCAGATTTTGTGTTACCAGAAATCCATATACAAGTGTTGTTTTTGTTAACACAAATCCATATATACAAGTGTTATTTGATGTAATATTACTTGAAGGGTACCAATAAATATTACAAGAGTGTCAAACTACATGAAACCTCTTGTATCTTTTGTATTTATTTTTATTTAAGCATAGATTTATCTAACTAAGATAGGTCTTTGTGTTATTAAAAGATATCAAATAAAATATCTAGGTTCAAAGAATTTGTAGACTTGGAGTGGATATTGTTAAATCAATAAAATGAAGGAGACAAGACAAGAGGCACAAGAAGTGGTAGAAATGGACTCAAGCCATGCTTTCTACATTGTATTTATATCAATGATACACATATATAATACATGATTGAAACCACCTCTTTGATCTCACCTCCAGGTCATCAAGGGATAAATTAAAAGGAGGAAAAATAGGAATATAAAAACACACTTAGGATAATACTATATCTTAATATGTGAAATATATAAAGGTGATATGCTAGGACTTCATGATTGTATATGAGTAAGAGGCTAACACATAATGACATAGGAAATTTATTTTATACCACTTGTGGTGTTCCTTGTTGGTTGAAACATAATATTAAAAGAAAAATAGAGAAAATATAGTTGTTGAAAACTAATAAATAGAACAAGACATCATGAAATATATTTGTAGAAATAATATAAATGTAAATAGATTTGAAAAATAATAATAGTAAAAAACACCTTTGTGAATATTCAAAATTTGATGAAATGTTCACTTTACTCTATAACATGAACAAAATTCCAAATACAATAATATTCACTTGACAACTAATTACATAACTACTACTACTACATATTATTTTTAATTTACTAAAAACCTAACCACCTAGTAGACCTTCATTAATGACGCCTAAACCAGTAACTAGTGAACCTTCTTTAATGAGGTTACTTCCATTTATTGATTTCACACTCTACTATCTCATGAGACCTTATTTAATACAAATTGTCCTCAATACATTAATTAATAACATATTTCACAAACCTTGGGAGTTAGGTAAGACCTTAAGAAGAGCTAAACTCCTATGCTCTAATTTAAAACATCATGTGGGCCTTCGTACACTTGTTTAAAGGCTCATAGACTTTCAAGCTAAACCACCAACGCCTTCATATTGGAAGAGCTATTATGAGATAAGTAGAGTTCATAGCAATAGGGCTACAAATGGATGATGTATTTCCCATATTCAAAGTTGCAAAGCCCCTGCAAGTTGCTAGGTTCATTCTAGTTAATTGTATTGCTAAATAGGTCCTTTATCAAAGTTGTTACTTAAACTCACTTGCATGCATTATTAAATGTGGATTTAGAATATGAGGTAACCCAGCCCACACTGGCCCACAATTCCACATGTCCTCGACTTTACATATGTTGCCGGACTTTATGACGTGTTAGATTTGGGTATTTTTTCAAAGGTTGCATGTAAGGTGGTCAGTAAATATCTGTTTGACCAATGGGGTGAGTTAATGCAGCATTCAAGTTTCACCTATGAACCTCAGGCCTCGTTCCTCCATTTGTTCTTTGGCCAAAACGCTTTGGCTTCCCGGTCATTCGAGATTGTTTTGTTCAATTGTGAGGTTTTTGCGAGGGTTTGTTGGTTACGCCGTGTGGTTCTTGTTCTGGCAAATATGGCAACCTCTGGTTTTCCTCTGTGTGTGACTGTGGGTGAATGTCGGCCTTCCAAACTTGGTTAAGTGTTTTCTTGTGGTTTTCTCATGTGGCTCGAAGCCGTTCTGGCTCTGGAAGTGTGGTCGCTAGAACTCTGTTCACACGGTAAGCTCCTTGGTCTTGTCCTGTAGTTCTGTTACAGTTTGGGTTTAGAATCTGGTCTCTCGTCCGATAATTGCTCCTTGCTATTGTTTTATTGCCTCTGCTATTGTATTGTTGCCTCTGCTATGGTTATGGTCGCCTCTGGAAATCTGTTCTCTGTGTGAAATGGTTTAATTTCCGACGTCTTTGGATTCAGGTAACAAGATAGTAGACTTCCACGGCTCTTAACAGGTAATTGATCCCTTCCATGATTCAATTCGACCTCCTCATGGTGTTTACACTGACCAGAAATGCTCCTTCTGTCTCAGCTCTGTCGATTTGTCACCAGCTCTGCTCCTCGAACCCTTGGTTTGAGTAACTCCTCGAACCCTTGGTCCGGCTTACTCAGGTAATTTGTAGAACCCTCCTATTTCTATGTTTGCTTCGACTTCAGTTTGTCACTATACAAAGGTATTGAAAGTGCTCTGTTGTTTATGTGTGTAGGTCAATGGCTTGACCTAGGTATGCGGACTCCTTCTGGTTTCGGTTTTCCAAATGTAGCAACTCTCTCTGACTGTAGGCTCTCGTGCTTAAACTCGACACACAGTTAGGGTCTTGAGTTTTTCTATAGGGTTTGTAGCTTGTCGCTTTTGCTTTTTGTATGTGATGTGTGTCTCTTTCGAAGATGGAGCTTCAGTTTGGTTGCAATTCCCGTTCTGGCTAACTGTTCGTTTGGATTATGGAGGTTGTTGTTACCAAACCCTAGGCTAGGGTTTGTCCACTCTGGACGCGACACTTGTTTTTAGTTATGAATGAATGTAACACATCTATATATTGGTCAATAGCAACTAGAACATAGTTCTGTTATATCCGTTTTTACTTATGAAAATTATGAAGAGCTATTAGGAAATACCTCTGTTGTGGTTTTGGTTCTCCGGCACTCATTTTCTAGTTCTTCTTCCTCTCTGTCGTCTTATTGTATTTCATTGTTCGGATTGTGGCTCAACTCATTGGTCGTCTTATTGTATTTCATTGTTCGGATTGTGGCTCAACTCGTTGGTCCTTCGCGTATTTGGACATTTGCATGCATTTGTTGTGGCTTGTTTGTTTGACGAGAGCACAAAGAAAACACATTTGTATGCATTTGTTGTGGTTTGTTTGTTTGATGAGAGCACAAAGAAAACACGACCTTATAGTGGTCGTTCACTGTTTGTTAGCACTGTTAGTTACAGTTTGATAAATGAAAAGTACAATATTATAGTAAATAGGCAATGAATATAGATGGACAGTTTTTGGAAATAAGATCTGTCTCTGTTTCTTTATTTGTCTGTTTTGAAATTGTTCTGTCTTACATTGCAATATTTATACATCGTTGATTTACAGTTAATTGAAACTGCAATTGTTTGTCTGTTGAACAGAAATGATATGGTTGTGTAACTAGAGTTAGATTGTCATTACAAGCTCTGCATTTAGATAATTTTGTCTTTTCTTTTCTAAGTTGACAGATCAATTTCTAAACTATTGTTTATTACTGTTGAACCATAACAACCCTAACCAACATTTAACTTTGACCACATAGCAATTAAAAGTAAAATAAAATAAAATCCTATCTCATGACCTTAGAAACTAATTAAAAAAAACAATCCAGATACTCAAATAATCTTCCAACCTTGCAGAGACTTCACCCGGTCATGGTGAGCCACATGCTCCTGCATTAGAATATTTCAAATTTAGAATATTCTCATTGCCGAATAGTCTTGATATTAGATAGGCCTTATATAGCATTTATTATCTTTCAAATGAGAATTATTTTTGGGTTTTATTTTCTAATTCTTATTTCTCTTTACATGCACATGTCTTTATATTACTTCTAATGTTTGTACCTTGCATTAGTAGAATCACCATTCCATTTAAAAGTCCAATAATTTGATCAAGAGCCTATGCCTAAATTTTTCTTAAATTCAAATAAAAAATGATAATTTGATTTTGTTTTTACTAATTCATATAAATTAATATTGCTTATATTTTTCCTATTAATACTTTAGGAAAAAGGTTACTTAAATCAAAATGTGCCCCTATTTTGAATTTGTAATACTGGTAATAACCCAAACAAAACCAAATCTCCTGACAGACTCAAACTATTGAATCTATGTCATTCTCAATTAATTTTCATATTAAAATAAGTGACACACCCTTGGAAACAAGAAAAAAAAAGTGACACATAAACATATTAAAACATGGAACCTCACCCCTAAGAACCAATGCAGCCCCTCTCTATAACTATCATATTTGAGCATCTTATTTTCAAAATTAAGTAGCAACGTAAAAGATAAAAGATAAAGCTACTGGAAACTAAAAGAGTTCAAGATGCCAATTAAGAATTAAGCAGCAGAAAGTCGAGTCAACCATGAAGATAAATAGTATGATAATGTCACTCAGCCAATTTAGCCAACGAAGATAATCATGGTCACGGTGTTATATTTATTAGCCCAGTTGAACTGTGAGCCAAAGTAAAAGAGAGCACCGCCCATAATTCAAAATAGTAATATACTCTTTGAAAGCTAAGACAGAATTAAAATCGTAATTTCTATTTCATATACTCTTCACACAAATACATATGAATAAATCATTGTAGTTTGGTATTGTATGGTTATCGTTTTGCAATTAATGCAGTTTCTGTATAAGTGAAACTTACAGGTCATCGTGAACAAAAGATGAGTTTGCCACAGTCTATACATAATTAATCAAACAAAATAGTACAATATAGGGAGCAAAACCCACCTTCTCCACCCTGGGCTTCTTTTTGTTGTGGATCAATAACGTTTAAGTATGTCGTCGCCTATGTGTAAAAGAATACCATCGAATCGGACATAACATCTTGAAAATACTCGATAAATAACAACTTCAAAATGTTTCTTGAAATATCAAATTCCTTATCCTTACCAATTCATATAGATGTTTAACCAAGAGATCAACGCGGAATCTTTGGAATTTATATAATACTATGATGAGTTAGGGAACACTAACGGTTACATTGAATAGGAGAACGGCGTTAGCAAGAAGAGATGTGGAGACGGTGTGTATGGTGGCGAAGCCCCGTGCAAATCTGAACTTGCCGGTGCCTCCAATGACAGACACCTCCCGCTTGTCCATGAAGATTCTGTCAGCTCCCTGTATGGAGAGAGTGCTGCCCCTGTACTCTGCCGGCCACTCAAAGATGGCGGTGAAGACCAGCAAGAGGTCGGGGCGCGTGATGAGAGAGAGAGAGTCGGACAAATACATTCCCTGAGCTCTGCCAACGAGAAGCGAATCAGGCGACGCCTGCTGAGTGAGGATATCATCGATGACCACCATCGCCCCAAATCCCGGGCTTAGGATGCTCCCCAGTCCCACCGGCACCGCCGTTCGGTTACTCCCCACCACCACATCGTGCATGTGGAACAAAATATTAATTTCTTCACTTCGTACCGCTACACCTATGAACATCAATGCCATCCAGTAAACGACTGTGTTGGCCATCTTGCCACTGCGTTCTATTCTCTTTCTGGGCACCCCTTGCGGCTTTAAATAAATTGCGACACTGATAATGGACGCTGAACTACTGGGATTACCGATGAACAACCACGGCAAACGTGTTTTCTTTTTCATTTATGTTTTGCCGTATCAACGAATCCAATTATACGTTGCTATGGACGGTCACCTACCCTCCTCACCAACTTACGGAAACCCTTACCTTGTTTGGTTCCTAATGATAATTTTGATGCTTGCGAGATTTCGTGCTGCCATATATGTAGGTATGAAAGAGAGCCTGATATCTTAAAAACAAAAAGATTTCTCATCCAGATATATAAATTTATTGAAAACGGTCAAAAATAAATTTGATTAGAGCCAGATATTTTTGAAACACAAAGATTTCTCATACAGATATATAAATTTAATGTACACGGTCAAACAAATAACATAAAGATATTATAAACAATTATATAACTCTCATAAAAAAAGGTCTGTGATAAACACAATGCAAACAAATAGGTTTTTCATTAATACAATACAAATTGGATTTTCTTATAGTTATTATTTAAGATGAAATTATTTTTAAATATTAGAATGCGATTTAAAATGCAGATATATAAATTTAATGTAAATCTTTACCAATCATTTTGGTTAATAATATATTTCTTTTTATTATGAGATTAAGGTTAAATGTTATAAAAAATTATATGATTTTAATAAAAAAATGGTTTTGTGTCCCATTTTATTGAAAAAAGAAAAGTCTTGTAATTTGGAGAAACAGTAGATTAAAGTCAGTTTTTTAGATTTTCTTCAACATTAGCTACTTTCCACTAGAAGTATTGTCTTCCCATTGCATTAATTTCCCTCCAAAATTATTTAGAGAATGAGAAGTGTATAAAAAGGTGTAGGATTGTCCCCAATGGTTATTATGAATATAGGAAAATAAGCAAATGAACATTGCACACATAAAAAATGATAATAGTAATAGAATAGCCATAATAGCTTATATAGATATATTTAAAAACAATGGTTCGTGATAGAAGCTAAGACCAAACAACATATATAGTAGATTTGAAACACAAAGCTTGTTTGCCTCAACTTCTCATCTAAAGAGTACCCAAGTTACATACTCTTGATGGACCTTCCTAGTAGAAAAATGAGAAATTAAGTTTTTTTTATAATAATTTTTTGGTATTGTAATAAGATTTAAAATTATTTTGATTAGTATTTTTATAATTACTATTTAAATTGAAATTATGTTTTAGTATTGAAATTATTTTTTGATTAGTAAAGTGTTCATTTTGTTTAAATGTAAAGAAAAATGTCTAAATGCATTGGGCATGAGTTAAACTCCAACTCATTAGGACCTTAAATAATGATTATGAGTCAACTCATATTCATGGATAGGAACCAATAATCACCATTAGCATTGAAAAACGAGTAATGATATAGATTCCCTCTTCAAATTTTAAAGGAAAACTAAAATAAAATAGAAATTTGGTCAAATAGGATTTGAGAAAAAAAAAATGAATTCTTTTACCCAAAACATGGAATAATGTTTACATTATGTTTCAAAAAGTTGTGGATAACTATTTAGAACAAAAGTGATACACATCTATACTTCTCACCATATAAGAAAAAAAAAGAGGATAGTTGACTTTCAACATTTGATTTAAAAAAACATTTGATTTATTAGGATTAAAATGTGAGAAAAAATAATAATTAAATAGCAACAAAACATACAACAAGAAGACACTATGATTATTCTAGAAACCCAAAATCCAATAAACAAGATCGTAATAGATATATTACCCTTGGTAAAAGACAACTTACAATGGAGAATCCCAAGCCTATTTGTAGGCTTCATTGAATGCAATATTATGGGGAATATGCCAAAGGTCCAAAAAACATGCCTGTAAACTTTAAGTTCTTTGGCTCATTCTCAAGTCAAGGTTAACATAGCATTCATCCCTTCAAATTTGACTTGGGGAGTTTTTATAAATCCAACCCTACTTCAAAGTTTATAACAAGGGTATCTAGAAATCCCACATGCCTCCTTGCCCCTCCACTTTAGACTTTACCATGGGTACACATGCCTAACAAAGTCTTATAGATCGTATGCCCATAGACATGTACTTTAAAATTATTCATCTCCAAATTAACTATTCTTTTTATAAATTATTGTTGCCATTACCTCTAGAACTTTAGAAATGATCTTTGTTTCTTGGACCAACACTTATAAATGCCACCATTCTCTCACGTTGTCATGCTCCTCTTCCACCATGTCTTGCACAACCTCATGTTGCATATTTTTCTCACAAAACTTTGAAATACTAAGCTATCTCCTCCTAACTTGTCCAAATTCTTACATCCATGTAGCTCTTGACATAGAACATTTGTTGTCTTCTTTCCAACTAGAAAAAAAATGTTTTAATGTGGAGATAAGTTTATTTTTTTAAACTACATGATCCAAATGGAAAGTGACATCCACACATGGTATTGACACATGGTATTTATCAGTGGTAACCACCCATGGTATTTACCCATGGTTTGTAACTAAAGAAGGATATAAATAATGGTCCTCACTTTGTAAAAGGCATATTCATTCAAAAAGATGTAGTTGTGAAGGTTTTCCTCATTTAATAAAGAGTTATCTTACTTTCCATGTTCTTTCAAATGTATTCAGTGCAAGTATTTATTTTTATCAATGTTTTTTTTTAGTAGTTTCAAGAAATATTTTGTTCTTTCTCTCAACTCTCTTAAAGTTCAATTCTTATGGATCTTAGCCCCCAAAGATATGGATCAATGGTATTAGAGATAGGTTTCGACTCCATGGAAATCAAGGTTGGACGAAATGGAGTCGCTTGAGGAAACCATCATAAGGAATCAAACTCGTCTCATTTGTTGTGATAGCAAGAGAGAGATCTAGAACATTGAAGTGGTAAAAATATTCTTAGCTAAAGCCTCTAAGAGCTTCTCTTTTACTCTTATCGACCCTCACTTCCATATATGTTCTTCATTTTATTTCTTTTAAGGGATTCTCTTTTTCTTTTATCGGCCCTCACATATAGTAACCAAATTCTCCTTCAATGTATCCAACAACTTCTAACATTTCTTTGTCCACTGAAACTTTTCATCCTTCTTGAGAAACTTCTCCAACAATGTTGTAATTTGTGCATATCCCTACATGAATTGCCTATAATACCTGGTGTGTCCCAAGTTAGTGTGTATTTGTCTCACTCATGTATGAAGGGATAGTTAATTTGTTAGAAAATCAAGGTAATAGGAGATTATGGTTGATTTTTCTTACTTGATAATTACTTGTGAACTTTCTTGGCTTCTTAATAAACTCTTTGTGTTATTTTTATTCATCAAGTTATTACCAAAATATAAACATGAAGATCACAAGAGACAATAAACACAAGATATAGGCTCCACGCAAGGGAAAAATCCCACAATTAGGGAAAACCCAAAAAATCTTCTTCTTATAGAATTAGATCAAATGAGATATCCAAGACCAAGACCAAGACAACTTCCTCCATAAGATCCCCAAGTCATCCCTCCCTTCTCTTGCCAATTTTTATCTTTAAACTGATATGTCACGGGATCATATTTTATAGATTTTGTAGATCTTCTTTAGCTCACAAATCCCATTTATAAAAGTCCTTTATCATCTCGCATATTATAATCACCATAGTCCTTTCGTTAGCTTACAATTATAGTCCATCAACTTCACATGTCATTACATGAATAGTCTTAGTAGCTCACATTTCTCCTCAAGAATTCAGATCCTTTCGAGGTTATCTATCAGAGGAGATTCACATCTTTTCAAATATTTTACCATAAAAGAGAGTGAGGTCTATGTCTTCAATATTTCTCTTAAATAAGCAACAAACTTTCTTCTATTTCTCCATAGAAAACTCGCTCATAAACCCTTGAATTGTCCATAGAACTTCAATGATTTTGTTTTTTTTGGAGGTTGTACATCAATATATAGTTGATCTCACATGTGAAAATACACGTCCATTTAATGAGCTGATTTTTCATCTTGGAGGGACGATTTGATTTTATGGAGGACAATTTGACTATTAACAAACAAGAAAAAAACTTTTTCTTACAAATAGTCAAAATGGACTTTGACTCAAATTCAATTATTTGAGTCAACAATTCCTAGAAGCATGAAGAAGATGCCTAATAATAATAATTATTTTTAATTATTTTTACATGAAATGAAAAACAATATAAGTACAAATTATGAAGACCGAACCTAGTTACTTTTCCAACCTTATTATCACTATGTTCTTCACATGATCCACCAATATCCCCTGGTTACGTACAGTATGATTGAGTAATATCCCAAATGGTGAGTAAAAAAATGCATTTTTTTAATATCAAGGATATCTAAACCTATTTACACCTATCCAACATCATTTTGACCACCTTGACATGCTTCTTTAAGAGGCTGAAGATTTTCCAACCATCTACATAAACTTATAAAAACTTTTTGACAAAGTCCCTAAATGTTGTGGCAAATACCCTTGAAAATACTTCTAGAGCATTCTTTAGCCCAAAAGGCATGATTGTATACTAAAAGGATCCCCATTTAGTAGAAAATGTGGTCTTATGGAAACCTTCCTTAGTTATGATACCTTAAAATTTCCATATGTGAAATATTATGCCTCCTAGCCACCAACATTATCCAAAAATTCACCAATAAACGGAGTAGGGAATAGGTTGTGAATAGAGGCATCATTTATCTTCCTTAGGTCCATACAGATTTAGATCTTTTCGGTATTCTTATTTTGAATTACCATAGGGTTAATCCATTCACACTCCTCGATAGGTTCAATTACACCCAATTCCAACATTCTATCGAGACCCTCATTGAACTTCTAGTTGTAAGTGGGATTCAACCTATATGGCCTCTATTTCACTGGTTTCACATTAGGATTTCGTAAAATCTTCATTTCACCCAAATCATGAGTTATACCCTTGATCTAGGAGAAAGTGTTATGGAACAAGTCATGATTCTCGTCCAACATATTAGAAATATGTCTAACAACCTCTTCATCCTAGTAGTTTCCAATTATTGTGAGCTTCATATTTTCCTTCATACCAATGTTCACCTTGTGGTTTGGATAGATTTTTCATAGTTAAGTGTAGTAGAATCTCGTCGCGGTCCCACCACCATGTATTCTCCTTTAGACTCTCAGACGTGGAGATTCCTTGGGTCCTCATCATCTCGGTCTTTGTTTGAAACATTGTAACATTCTACTAGTTCCCTTGTATTCTCGCAGTGCTTAAGCAATGAGAAGAGAGGTATCTCCAATGCTTGGCTTAGGTGAAAATATATTTCCCTTCATTTTTTGTAATGATCCATCTATCAAATGGTATTTAGACTCGAACTAAGGTGTTACCATAAAATTATCTACCATCCTTTCCCACTTCGCTATACCTCGTCACAGTTCCAACTGTGTATACCAATTGTGGGGTATAGTTTCTAAAATATGTATGAAGTGATGGACCCACTCATCCTGTAGAACTTTCTCCCTTATCCAATTTGCAACATAATTACCCATGTGGGTGATCGAACAAATCTTACAAACATATTTTTTCTCAATATATCCTATGCCCAAGCCAAATCTGATCTATAAGAAATGTCTAAATTTTTTCTAGGTGTTGGCATACTCCTTGTGTATCACCAAGCAACACATCAGAGTGCCTTTTAGGAAGATTTCTAATGTTGGTAGCCTAAGCTACTCAAACAATTGTGCCTCAAATTCTTTTACAAATGTAAAAACATCTACAAGACCATCGAACTTGGGTGGTTCCCATACATCTGTACTGATCCATCTCAGTACTGTGTGGGTGGCATGCACTCATATTTGAGTTGGCACCTCATGGAGTCATTTTTGTTAGTTATCCAAGCCATCATGTAAATCCAATGAACATTAATTGATACTTCACAAACTTAGAGTGCCATCCTTTATAGGGTTGACATAGTCATTTCACCATGTTGTAACATTATATAAATTGTCAAGGTCTACTGATTCGAGGTCCCTATCACAAATTCGACATAGTGTTCCCCTTCTTTGGGATCTAAGGGCATGACCACATTTAAGCCCCCTAATTCAAATGCCATATGTATCTTCTTTATATTAATATGGCTTAGTTTTCAAATTCCCATTCAATGTAAAGTAATGCCAAATATGGGTCTGTATCATCCACTATATAAATCACCTCAAAATCATTTGAGATCTTGACCCCATCAATTTTAACTTCTACATCTACAAATATTACAATTGGGAAGATTCTATGCTAGTTCGCCAACCAAATTTGTATATATGACCATCAAGATTTTGGCTTACCCATCAACTCCCATGTCTTCTTCTGCAATATGTTTACATCACAGACCAGATCTAGTATAACATTATCCGTATCATAATCAGTGAGTTAAGCATTGAACCATAATTCCTATTTGATGTGGCTGTTGCATAATACTTTCTTTACCGTTCTCTATCATGTTTGCATAGTAGCCACCTCTTGCTCCTACGCATAGTGGTATATCATCCTACATAGATTCTCTAGTGCACATCCATCTTGCATTAATTCTAAGCAACTTCTAAGGAATTGTGAATGCAACTTACTTCCATAATAGTCCCCTTTATCGAAGGATGGTCATAGAGTGGTTATATCTACAACTATAGATTCAAGCTTGAGAGCCCTCATTTTTCTTCCAAAAAGACTCTTCCTTGCCTCCTAGTGTGTCTAATTCTCCTTGAGAGGATGAAATTTCAAAGGGGACTTAACAATCTTTCGTACCCATGGGTGGGGCTACTTTATTGGATTTATGGCATCCATCCCCATTCTTGTCCCACCTCTGGTGACTATGCATACCTGAAGTTAGTCTCACTAATTTTTTTTTGTCACCATCTTCACATTAAGTCCCCGTTTCTCCTACCACTTGGTTATCAGTTATGAACAATCCTTTGTAGCATGATCTAATTTCTTGTAGTATGTATAGGTAGTACAAGGATATGGAAATATTGGGTAAGGTTTCTAGCTTGTCCATAATTATAGCATATGATATTATCCTCTACCATTCCCACAACCTCCTCGTCCTCTTCTCAATAGGCCTTGTCCTCTCCCATGTAGGAGTGGACCTTTGATTGGTGGGTTATGGTTCCTTGGCTGATAATTCTATGCGGCATCATCATTCCCTTCTACTTACTGTACATGGAACGCATTAGACATTCTCTCACACATTAACTCTAGTGTGAAACATGTGTGGATATCATATTCAATATACTTGCAAAAGTCACAAAAAGGGGTTCATGTCGAACTCCGATACTTCTACATCATGGGGCACATGGTAGGAAAATGACCCCAAACCCTATAGATCTCACACCATAGTCCTCTTGCTTTGGCTAGGGGATTTGTTTCCCTTGAAGCCATATGATTTGTTAATGTGGGACATTAGTTCCAGTGATGACTCTCCTTCCTATAGATGGTGCACCATGCCTCCTCTCGCTTCTCCTTATATTTTGCTACATCTTGTAATTTCAAGGTTAACACAATGAGTTGTGATTATACCTACACCATACCCACATTTCTTTCTCCTCCTATTGTTGTAGCTTCCAACCTCATAGCTATCTCCAGAGGTTCATGTTGGGATGCTATCCTTTGTTGAGTCAAATGAATCCTACTATGTGGCAATAACCTGTATATGAACCATTCATGATATTGTGCCTCTAGAATTTAAAAGGTCAATCTATCCATTAGTACTTTAAATTGTTGATTAAAGTCCCAGACTAACTCACCAACATTTTGCTTAATCTCCTTTATCTTAGTAATGTGTTGTAACTCTAACTTAGGCTTCTGAAGCTCATTCAGTAGTGTCTTTTTGATGTCTTCCAAAGTGCTTAGCTGTCTAGGAAGCAAAGTGATACTTCATATACAATGTTAGTGCATGATCCCAAATGGTTTTCTCTAACTCTGTGATCAAGGTTCAATTTTCTCGAACCTACTTCGCCATCTAGACCACCTCACATATGAACCAATAATTCTTGAGATCCTCTCTATCGGTTCCATGAAATATCGATAGCCTCAATGTGGTGTCGATAGTAGCCATTAGCTATCACGTTCGACTTCCTCATCCAAAATTTAATTTCTCCTTTGATGGTTATGTACCTTTTGGTGATCCTCCCAATGATCTTCTTGGTTCTTCTTCTTTAACCTCTTCTTCCTCCATAATACTACTACTTCCATTAGTCATAACATTATCAAAATACCTCATATGCACTAACTCCAATGATTGTGGTGTTGACATGGTGAAATTTCGCTATACCAACAAAGGGAACTAACCCGATCGCAAGCCCCAATCAGACCTGCTTTCGTTTGGAATGGCTAGTTCCAACAAGTTTTAAGGGACCCCATAAAATGTTAAATGAGTTGAAAGATTGCTTCTAGGAAGAAGGCTTCAATTACATCAGCAAAATAAAATAGCTAACCACTATGTATTGAATCCTATCTACACTTCTTCTAACTACTCTAGTCTATGTTCTAACTATCCTAATCTATCCTACAAGAGCACGACAAAGAGAGGTTAAACATCATATATAAATTTCGAGTCTAATGGATCAATTATTGGTTCACATAAGAACAAGGCTACATTAATTCTTAATTGCAATCCAATCATTCATACAGGAATACACATTCCATTTTATGGAAGAAAAGCTTGCAACTGATGTCCAACATAGTTTCAAATCAAGGACTGCTTATGAACTAACTATGATGAAGAATTACATTTAGACAAACAAGGCTAATTATAAGATGTATGGTTATCAAATTGCAAAAAAACAAAACACATTCTTGTTGGAAATAATACTGAGAGGGGGGGTGAATCAGTATTATCACATCAATGAAACTTTTTCATTTCCATATTCAGATTCATATATGCTACTTCCACAACTTCTTATGATTCAGTTAGATGATCCTTAATGAGTGCATTATAACATTATCAACCATATTAACAATAAACAGATGCAGTAAAATAGAACAGATCATCACACATAAGTCACACACATGAACACCATGATATAAGGTGGAAACCCAATGTGGGTGAAAACCACCTGCTGCAAGTCATCTCAATCTTCTTCTTAATAAGAAAATACTTTTACAATATTTTGTACTGGTGCAGTATTATACCAGTATGGGAGCTACAACCCCCTTTGCTCTTGTACTAGCCGATCCATTTACTAGTACGTAGGCTACTACCTACTACAATGCTCCTTAAGATTCCCCTTAGCTTTTGTACTAGCTTATATACTAGTACGTAGGCGCCGGCCTACAATCTTCTCTCCTCCAGGTACCACATTTCATCAATTTTCATACTGGATACACTGAAGCACAACACATAATCTGAATTACCCAAGCACTAGATCAATACATATACAAGTGAGTCATCAATGAGATCTAGTCCATCAGATCACATAGAGATGAGTCATTAAGAACCTGATCCATTCATCCATCAATGTATAAACATTTAATCAATCACTTCTTAGACTATTGTTATCAATACATAATACCAGACATCACTTAACCACCCAAAATACTTCCGTAAGAAACATAAGCAGCTAAGACATATTCTAAGACATGTATGCAACTTCTTCAACGAAAACCTGCGGGAATTTGCACTTACGCCTTCTGCAGCTCTGCGGGTATCCGCACCTATGCACACTTCTTCTCTGCGGGTATCCGCACTACGCCTTTATTCTATTCTGTGGGTATCCGCGCTGTGCCTTCTACTGATCTGCGGGTATCCGCACCTGCGCCTTCTGGTGCGTTGCGTACCTCCGCACCTGCTCCTTCTACTGCATTGTGTACATCCGCACCTGAGCTGTGGATCACCTGCGGACTTGTGATTAGGGCCAAATTAACAGTCCTCCAATGTGCCACAGTCAGTCCGATCAATAGATTTGATCATGCGCCAATGAGATCACGACTTATCAACAGTTTGCATAAATCTCCTTGATTTAGATCTAGCTATCACTCACCAACCCATCACAAGAATTTCAGATCTAGATCACCTTAAGATATTCAACCTAAAGCCATCCTCCCAAATGATCTCCTTCCCCTTTTTATAGTCAAGCCTTTCACAATACCATGGTCCAAAACCATAATAACACAATACCATGAACCCAATACTTGCGATCAATACTTTTATATACAATACCACGAACCAAAACCATATGATCAAACATGTCGGACTAGATACCATGGATCACCATAGAATTCCCACGTGCGAGCGCTTTTCTCTACATAAAAGTGTGTGCACTGGGGTCCGCACCTTCTGTTTGGACAACCTACGGGTATGACCGCAACTTTTTGAACTGCGTACCTGCGGGTCCGTGCCTTTTGAACTGTGTACCTGTGATCCTCTTATTTTCTTCCATTCTGAGAGGTTGATCATCAATCTTTGCTACTGGCTTGTTATACTGAGATCTGTCACCTGTATGAGTTTCCATCAAGGACAACACTTGTCCATAATGCCAACAATCTCCCCCTTTGGACTTGATGGCAAAGATAACTTGTCATACTTAGACTCATCATCTGATTCCTTTGCACTGTCATGTATTCTATCACATCTGATATCTCTTCTTGTAGATTCATCTGATTATATATATGTGAGATGTTCTTCTATGAGTGGGTTTCCATCAAGTACAACACATGCATCATAATGCCAACAATCTCCCCCTTTGTACTTGATGGCAACAACACCAACTCACTCTCCCCCTTTGACATCAAGGGCAAAGGGTGGACCAAGATATTCTCTTTCCTTGATATACCTTCTGCTATCCATACTCCCCCTGAGTACCTGCTGAAATCTCTGAATGAACTCCCCCTTTGTATATGCCATGGTGCACCAATCTATCCATGCTCCTTCTGAGAACATGCTGAAGTCTCTGCTTTGCTGAAGAGTGTTGTTCTTGCTCCCCCTGACTGTAAGCAAGGTCTCCAAAAAGATGTTCTACAAGAAGAACATGACTCTATACATCATAAATGACCTTCCTATCACCAAAGACTCATACATACATCTATCTCCCATCACAAAGGTGATATATAAGATAACATAAGAGAATAACATCATTCATCCCAGGCATAGTGGGGAAATCAGCATAGGCCGTTACATGACCTTGATATGACTGAATTATTTCATCAAATGACTACAATAGATAGAGACACACTATTACATCATGAGTCTTGATATGACCTTTACATCGAATGATATACATGACAAAACACCTAAATAAGATCATGATAAACATCAGTAACAACACTGTATGATCTACTCCATAGCATCTGTCACCAACAACTTGTATTAGTGCATGAATCATCAAGATATGTTCGTATCAACTCATCCTTTTACATAGAATATAGAATCATTCTATCATATGTGAGAAACACCATAGCCATCCAGATCTGCATGGACCAAGTATCATCAATAGGGAAGATAAATATCAAGACATTTCCACACATCCTCAGCAGACTGTAACCGATAGAGCAAATAATGGACTGAATCATATTAGACCCCTTTTCCGATCCTGTCCCCACTGCTTTTCCTCAGACTGACATATACGCAACTTTGCAGTGTCTAACTCGCGTATATACGCGACTTCATTTTATGAAACTTGCGTATGAGATTTAGAACACTGAAGTTGTACACATTCAGCTCCCCCTGAGTCTGTTATGTATGTATGTTGTGTTGTGCCACCTCTTTCTGACTGAACTTCCTTCTTCTTCCATATCTTCAAGTGTGATGATGATTTCTCCTTTTGGTGTGATGTCCGTACTTTGTTCCTGCAATCCTTTGCTATATGTCCAAGCTTATTACATGCATAACATCTTATATGTTTCATATTCCTCCTGTAGCAATCAACAGCTTTGTGACCATACATATTGCAAGCAAAACAATATCCATTAAAGTACCTTGAATGTGATGATCTTTCTGCATGATGATCTTCACCCCTGCTTCTTCTACATCTAGCTGCAACATGTCCAAGATTATGACATACATAACATTCAACATTATTCATAGGAGGAGTAAAAGATTTTCTTTGAAGAATTTCTTTCCTTGATTGTTGATGGGGTTGACCTCTCATCTCCTTGTTGATCATTTTAGCTTTCTCTTTAGAGTTCCTTGCTTCACCTTGTGAACTAGATTCACCTTTACCAGATTCATGGAAATCAAGTCCAGTCTTGATAGCAGGAGACCTTTGACTACTAAGAATATCATCCAAGACTTTAGTGCTATCTTGAAATCGTAATAGTTTATCCTTTTCTTCTAATTTACCTTTCAAGATATTTATCTCAACTTGATGTTGCTCTTCCTTTTCAAGATACCGCTTCTTCACGTTCTCTTCAGCATTTCTTTCTTCTTCTAACTGACGTCTTAGATTGAGAATCTCCTTTTCTTGTTCTTCATTCACATCCTGCAGCATTTGACGAACTCTGGAGACACATTCCAGTTGTGCTTTTAAACTGATGACTTCGTTTTCCTGTTTTTCAATAGCTTGGAGTAGTTCTTTATTCTGCTTCTTCAATTCTTCAAGATCTTCTTTTAGAGAGTGGATTGTGGCTTCAAGACTTTCATAGTAACTGGATCTATCTCTGAGTTTCTTGATGGTTGTGTCTCTTTCATTGACTTCATCTCTCAATGATGTTACTTCATCCTGCAACTTCCTTACCTTGTTTCCTTCTTCTAGCTGGGTTTTGAGCAACTTTTGATATTTGACTTTGAATAACTCCCTTACCTTGTTTCCTTCTTCTAGCTGGGCTTTTAGTTTGGTAGCTTCTTCTTTGAAATCACATTCCCTTTTGTTCAATAGATCTTGTTGATCTTTGATTATGTCTGAAAGCCTTTTAAGTTCTGCCTCTATTTGATATCTCCCTTGTTCACCCATAAGAGCAAGTTCAGCTGTTTCGCTATCACTTTCATCTCTTCCATATGGAAAGATAGCTGGAACATCAGAGGATAGCAAATTCATACATGATAGTTCATCTCCATTCTGAAATGATTTTGAATCTGATTCTGAATCTGAAGAGCTTCTTATGCCTAATCCCCAATCGATTCTTACACTGTCATAGTTCTTCTGAGATGTCTTCTTCTTCTTTCGTGCTTTCTTCTTAATATTCTTTCCCATTGTTCCACGGATCTCCTTCAAGTGATCAAGCTTCTACCAAAGGACCTGCTCTGATACCAATTGTTGGAAATAATACTAAGAGGGGGGGTGAATCAGTATTATCACATCAATGAAACTTTTTCATTTCCATATTCAGATTCATATATGCTACTTCCACAACTTCTTATGATTCAGTTAGATGATCCTTAATGAGTGCATTATAACATTATCAACCATATTAATAGTAAATAGATGCAGTAAAATAGAACAGATCATCACACATAAGTCACACACATGAACACCATGATATAAGGTGGAAACCCAATGTGGGTGAAAACCACCTGTTGCAAGTCATCTCAATCTTCTTCTTAATAAGAAAATCCTTTTACAATATTTTTGTACTGGTGCAGTCTTATACCAGTACGGGAGCTACAACCCCCTTTGCTCTTGTACTAGCTGATCCATTTACTAGTACGCAGGATACTACCTACTACAATGCTCCTTAAGATTCCCCTTAGCTTTTGTACTAGCTTATATACTAGTACGTAGGTGTGGGCCTACAATCTTCTCTCCTCCAGGTACCACGTTTCATCAATTTTCATACTCGATACACTGAAGCACAACACATAATCTGAATTACCCAAGCACTAGATCAATACATATACAAGTGAGTCATCAACAAGATCTAGTCCATCAGATCACATAGAGATGAGTCATTAAGAACCTGATCCATTCATCCTTCAATGTATAAACATTTAATCAATCACTTCTTAGACTGTTGTTATCAGTACATAATACCAGACATCACTTAACAACCTAGAATACTTCAGTAAGTAACAAAAGCAGCTAAGACATATTCTAAGACATGTACGCAGCTTCTTCAACGGAAACCTGCGGGAATTCGCACTTACGCCTTCTGCAGCTCTGCGGGTATCCGCACCTGTGCACACTTCTTCTCTGCGGGTATCCGCACTATGCCTTTATTCTGTTCTGCGGATATCCGCGTTGTGCCTTCTGCTGATTTGCGGGTATCCGCACCTGCGCCTTCTAGTGCGTTGCGTACCTCCGCACCTACTCCTTCTACTGCACTGCGTACATCCGCACCTGAGCTGTGGATCGCCTGCGGACTTGTGATTAGGGCCAAATTAACAGTCCTCCAATGTGCCACAGTCAGTCCGATCAATAGATCTGATCATGCGCCAATGAGATCGCGACTTATCAACAGTTTGCAGAAATCTCCTTGATTTAGATCTAGCTATCACTCACCAACCCATCACAATAATTTCAGATCTAGATCACCTTAAGATATTCAACCTAAAGCCATCCTCCCAAATGATCTCCTTCTCCTTTTTATAGTCAAGCCTTTCACAATACCATGGTCCAAAACCATAATAACACAATACCATGAACCCAATACTTGGGATCAATACTTTTATATACAATACCACGAACCAAAACCATATGATCAAACATGTCAGACTAGATACCATGGATCACCATAGAATTCCCACGTGCGAGCGCTTTTCTCTACATAAAAGTGTGTGCACTGGGGTCCGCACCTTCTATTTGGACAACCTGCGGGTATGACCGCAACTTTCTGAACTGCGTACCTGTGGGTCCGCACCTTTTGAATTGTGTACCTGCGATCCTCTTACTTTCTTCCATTCTGAGAGGCTGATCATCAATCTTTGCTACTGGCCTATTGTACTGAGATCTGTCACCTGTATGAGTTGCCATCAAGGATAACACTTGTCCATAATGCCCACAATTCTCATTTATTCCATCGATCAACATCCTGTCTCAAAACACATGAAAGAAAATGATCTTAAATTTGAAACAAAAGGCTCCTCATTCAACCAAAACAGTCTCCTTTATTTATAATAAATCAAAGTTGTTTCCTGCCAAACAAAAAGCCCCATTTTTTCTCCTATCCAGAGGGAATATTAATGCAACTGGAAATGACTCTTGGTCTTCCCTTAACCCCTTTCACCTTCCCCTTGTTCTCTTCAATATACAGACCAAAATACACAGATGTAGAACATTCGGTGTCACTACTAACACGTAGAGGGCATTTTCTGTCACTGGAGCGCTTCATTTCTTGGGGAAATGAATAGATGTTGATTATAAGAGGATGACTGTGTGTCATCTCTTCGTGATGAGATCTGGGTAGTTTCACTTTCGAAATAAACAGGAAACACTTCGGAATCGACTGAGGATACCAAAGGCCGGCTCTTTCAACAGAACACACCTGCATATATGAGTTCTCCGGATCCGCTTATGCATCCTTTACTCCTCACCTGTAGAGATAATAGACACTAGTCATGCTTATATAAATATGATAAAAATGCTTAAAAACACCAATCTTGCCTTCATGAAGCGTTTATAACATCAGGAGGAATAAATGTGAAAGAATTGGCCCCTTTTTTTTAATTCACACATCGATTAAGTCCCGCAAACAAAAACTTGATTTTAATTGAAAATCATCATAAAACACAGAGCCGAATTGAAAATCCGGACTTGAAATATTATATACAAGGCCTATACTCTATCGGTTCTGCCATATTGCATTACATCGTGCCATGTGTTTCAGCTTAAAGCTATGCCGATTGCACCTTTCGATTGGCTGGACCCGACTTACATATATGTCATTGTTCATAATCCTTTTGGGTCTGCCACATAGGACTCCTCTTTGAAAAACCCCAACCCCAGCATATTATCAAAGAACACGAGAAAACACGAGAAAACCCAAGTTTTACCATTGGGCCGGACTTGAAAATTTATATGCCCGACTCTATAATCATCAACGAGTCTAGCTGATTACGGTGCACCATATATATAGACCACAGACCCCGCCGATAGCAATAAGCGATGGGGTCCCGGACCCGAAACATATATATTGTGTTTAATAAAACCATCAGGTCCGATGAACAGTGGCGCACCTTTATATATATAAGGGTTGGGCCTGGCCGATAGCGATATGCGATATAGCTCCGAACCCGAGATATATATAGAATACGGTTAATAATGTCATCGGGTTCGGAGTATGGCACACCATATATATATAAGCCCCAGGACCCTGCCGATTATGATATGCGATATGGCTTCGAACTTGAAATATATGAATTTGGGTTAATACTGCCATTGGGTCCGGAAGATAACGGTGAACACTAAGTCTTAATGTTGATTGTGGTAGGCGGAAAAGGGGATTTACGCATGTCTTTTAGCATTTCCGCTATAAAGAGCTATGATGGGAATAATGATGCGATGGAAATTTTTGTGGGTTAAATAAATCCCAATGAGCATATGAATGAAGGGCCTAAACAAGGTTATAGATGAATCATGCGAGGGATTTATTAAGGGGGCTTTAACCATTTGTGTATTGAAGATTTAAATCCCCAGAGAGCTAAATCCCTCAGGTAAAACAGATCATTCCGAGAGATGCAAGATTAACTTCTAGGGGACCCATTCAAAATTGTTGCCAAGGCAAGTTTTTATAGGGTGGTGGTTGTGGCCACAACAAATGGCGAACCGTTGGGAGAACCAGTTATCTCTGTTTCCAAGTAAAACTTGGATCAATAGAACATCAGGGTGTTAAGATAAACTTGAAATGCAAATTGTATAGAAGGACAAGCATGGGTTCCACTTCAACATTAATTGCTTCAGGTGGGATAAAGACAAATAACTTCTACTTACTGATAGAGTTTTGACAGGCATTCTCTAATGGCAGTGTCATGGGGCTTATTAACCTTCCTTTACCTATTTCCACTTTCAAAAATCATTTTGGGGCTATCACTAGTCTGTCAATACATGTTTAGGTGTGTACCTCATCTCTTTATTGTTCATCAAACTTGATGTAGACATGTTTATATGCACTTTATATAATAATTTCAATGCTCTATTTTCATATGATTGAATGGGGCGCAGTCATGGATCTTGCCATATTTTTAAACCTCTTAAGCAAGTTTGGGCTTGCTGTGTCAACCGGTACTCTAAGCCCAAAAACAGTCCCTACTCTAACTGACTTCCCAAACAACCTGTCCTTCAAGATTGGTATAAGGACTTGACATTCCATTTTTTTTTTATTTTTTTTAAAGAATCCTTCCAATTTCAGGCACATGGACTAGAGCACAATTGGATTTTCCACAGGGTATATGACAGTGAGCCTAGCCCATGAAAGTAGGTTTACTTGTAGATAACAGGTATTGGACAATTTAGTGTGGTGGATGGGACCAATGGAGAATGATTGTAAGCCTTACAGGCAAGTATAGGCTAGGTCTGAGTGGGATTTATTTAAAATGCAGTGTTCCTCCATGCCAGTCCAGCTATAGTTACACATTTTTTATTTTATAATGATGCCCCCACATGGTCTAGATATCCAAGTTATCAATAGATCTCACCTAGTTCCCCACAGATGACAATAAGTGGCTTCGATTTGAATTCCACATATGATTTACAAGTTCTCATGGGCTTATTGAAAATTTGTTTGATTTGCGAGGTAATGATGGATTTAGAATCAGAAGACTCATTATCAAGTTAATGAGGAAAGTAAAGGTTGATGGTGGTGAATGAGTGCAATCTGAAAAGGTAAAAGCGAGACTGGAGGACCGAAATCAGTTGGTTGAAAAGGACTATAATTCAAAACACAAGGAAAATGAACTTTGCAAAAAAATGGGAAAGGAAAAGGTGGAAATGTGACTAAACTAACAGCAAAAGAATATAAATCCTAACCTACTCAAGAGGTAACCACCATGTGGTGGCTACTGGAAGTATCTTTTGAGATGCTAACCATTAGCAGGGAGTTTTTCAGTTTCTCCTTGTAAATTTTTCAATCTGTAAGTTCCATGAACAATTTTTTCCACATCTTGGAATAGGCCTAGCCATAAGTGTTGGAATTTTGTGTTTACCTTTTGGCTCACTCATCTTGTCCCATTTTAGGACTAGCTCCCCTACTTGGAAATCTTTATCTCCTATCAAATGATGATCAATCCATCTTTTCACAATCATTTGGTGGTTTCTGAATTTATTTATGGCTTTATCTCTCAATTCCTCCAACCTCATCAATTGGTTTATCCTCTCTTGAAGCAAGGCTGAAGGGGTTCCTTTTGAAGCTTGGGAGAGCTATAGAGAGGGGAGGGTAACGTTGGGAGGCATGATAGCTTCCTATCCATAGACAAGGAAGTATGGGGAGTTTCCTAAGGCCACTTTTGGGGTGACCCTATCAGCCCAAAGGGAATTTATTAGAGCGTTGTGCCAGTTCCTCTCATTGTCAGCGATGGACTTACAGATTATGCATATAAGGTTCTTATTTGAGGACTATGCAACTCCATTTCCCTGGGGGTAATAGTTTGATGCATACCGTATGTGAATTGATTTATCAATAGAAAATTCCATCAGTTTCAGTGATGAAAAGTAATAAGCATTATCAAATATGAGACCATCGGGGATGCCATACCTATTGATGATGAATTTCTCAATAAATGATATTACCTTGTCTTTGTTTACCTTCTGAAGCAGGATGGCTTCGGTCCATCTGGTGAAGTAATCGGTCACTATGAGTATACACTTATGCTGTTGCGAAGAGTTTGGCATGATATCCCCTATGACATCTAGGTCCCATTACTAGAATGGGCGACAAATCATAACGGGCCTAAGGGGAACAACAGGCTTTCTTTCTCATCCTATGGTAGTTTGACACACCTTACATTTGCGAGCATAGGCATGCGAGTCTCTGAACACTATTGGCCAATAATATTCGGCTCTTAATATTTTATGAGCAGTGGTCTCTCTGCCATAGTGACCACCTGCTGGGTTGTCATGCATTTCTTTCAAGACATTGTCAGCATCATCCTTTTCCAAACACCTCAACCAGATTCCATCATAATTTTTTCTGTATAATATGTTATTGGCCAAATGATACTAATTAGATTTCAATCTAAGCGCTCTCCTCTGTGATGCATTCATGTGTTCAGGACATGATCCCCGTGTGACATAGAAGCATATGTCGTAATACCACGATGCAGGATCCAAAATGGCTTTCGAAGTTTCTCACTCATACATCAGCTCTTCATTAATCAATAGGGGCTCCTCCCTGAATTCCATTTGTGCATATTACATGCTCTAAATTTCTGGTTCTTTGGATGCCCCTTCTTTATCTACCAAGGCTTCTGCTACTAGCCTGCAAAGTCCCTGCCCTCGAACTATCTGTGCCAGCTTAATCTCGAGATCAAACTCTTGAAGGGTGGTTATCCAATTCCCTCTCCGTTCACCCATTTCCTTCTACACGAAAAGGGCTCTTACAGCAGGATGGGGAACAATTACTTTGGTCCTGACCTTTAGTAAATAAGGGCAGAAATGTTTTACGACCTTGAAAACTGCAATGCCCTGTTTCTCCACATCTGGGTAGTTGAGTTCTACCCCTTGGAGATTAGAGCTCATATAAGAAATAAGGACTTCATTGCCTTCATTATTTTTCTAAGTGAGTATTGCGGCATATGAAACATCAGAAGCAAAAGTGTATAAGAAGAATTCCTTGCCAAAATCGGGTCTGACCAATGCAGGAGCTTCAGTGATGTCTTCCTTCATTCATTGAAATGCTTTCTTGGCTTCATCGCTCCACTTATACACAATGTCTTTCTTCATCATTAGCTGCATGGTGCACACTATTTCGGTGAAACCTGAGACAAATTTCCTAATGAAATTGATCTCCCCGAAGAAAGATTGCATTGCTCTTTTATTTGCAGGGGGTTTTATTCTTGTGATAGTCTCTATTCTTTCAAGATCAATAACAATCCCTTCTTTTGAGAGGACATGACCCAGTAGTTTCCCCTCTGTGACTACAAAGATGCTCTTCCTTCTGATTCAACAATATTCCATACCTTCAGCATCTTTCAAAAACTTGTTTCAGGTGATAAATATGATCCCTTCTGTGATATGAATACATAATGATGTCATCCATGTAAACCACTATTGTTCTGTTAATCAACCCTTGAAAAGCTATGTCCATAGCTCTCTGAAATGTGGTGCCCGCATTAATAAGTCCAAAAGGCATTTTACGATATGCGTAGGTGCGCCATTTAGTGTTGAAGGTTGTCTTAAGATGATCCCCATTAGATACCAACACTTTCTTATATCCTAAGAACCCATCTAACAAGGACAACATTTCAGACCCAGAAACGCACTGAAGAATGTGTTCCATAGAAGGGACAGGATAGTTATCCTTTTGCGATGCTTTGTTCAGGTTTATGAATTCAATGCACAACCTGATGTCTCCATTTTTCTTTCTCACTGGCACGATATTGGCTACCCAACGTGTGTATCTGACAAGAAAGATGATTTTAGCATCCAGAATTTTGTTTAGTTCTTTCTTCACCAACGTTTCTAGGCTTGGATGCATCTTACGAAGCTTTTGTTGGTAGGGCCTAGCCTCCTTTTCCAAAGGAATTACATGCTGCATAATGCTAGTATCAGAGGTTTTTAGGTCACCATATGTCCATGCAAAGATGTCCTTGTATTCTTTAAATAGCTTAACAAATGCAGCGTTTTCTTGTGAAGAGCACCCCAAGCCCATATTGACATTTTTTGGATCTTCTTTGGTCCCAAGGTTGACCGATTCATACTTCATCGATGAGCTATGCGTTTTGCAATTAGTCGGCTTCTTGAATTTATCATGCAAGTCATACAAGTGCTCCATCTTGACAACTGACTTGGGAATCACATTGGGATGATCGTTTTCCTCATCTTCCCTCTCATTGATAAGCCTGTTGTGCTCCTTTTCATCAATGATTTCATTCTTGAATGTCTTCTCGCAGTGAAAGAACTCAAGGATTTTCTCGTCATCTTCGAGCACATGCCAATTTGAGATGTTATCAGGCATAGATGGTTTGAAGATCAATTCAATAGAACATTTATTTTTCTTCAATCTAAAATTAGTCAAAAGTTTAGCGGCCATACTAGCCATCAGATCATCATCTTGGTTTTGCCCTCGAGGTATGTATGTGATATTAAAAGAGTCAAAGTTGTCAATTAAGCTCCATACCTCATGCTGGTACCTTACCAGGTGTTGTGAATTGCAATGTATCCTTTTCCTTACCTAAACCATGATTATCTGTGAGTCACCAAAAAATTTAAGATGATTTACCTTCATATCAATGGCTTTCTTCAGGCCTTGCAGGGAGCCTTCATATTCTGTTGTATTTTTGGTGCATGCGAACTCTAACCAGTTGGCCATCAAATGTTGGTTCCCTTGTGGGTTAGTAATTATGCTCCTAGCACCTATACCTTCAAGACAGTTAGAGCCATCAAAATAGAGTGTCCAAAATATAGAATCTAATGTTACATCAATTGAACTACTATCTACGAAATTGGTCATATCATTTACTATAATACAGGATAGTTCATTAGTTGGATTATGGGAGGGAGCTTCCAACTATGTGTATGTCAAAGTTTCTTCAACTGTTTCTGCATGGAATTCTCCAAAACAGGTTTTGGTAGCATAAACATTGAAACTATAGTTCCCAACGATGGAGTTGGTAAACATTACAAGTTCATTGGGACCATTTAGTTTTGTTACCACATACTTCATGTATCTTTCTTGATCAACTCTCAGAATATCACCTTTTCCCTTCTGAGGCAGCAAGAGATGGGACCAATCAGTTGAGAAATATCCATTGAGTTTTTCTGACCAATCCCTACTAAGAAGAATTCCATAAGCCTCGGGTATATCGACTACCACTATATCAATGACTTGTGTGTACTGTGGTTTAGCAGCCATCCGAATCAACACATCTTTCAGTTCCCCAATTACTTTCACATTTGTCATATCTAATTGCATGATTCGAGTTCTAGTTTTCTTAGGTACTGCATGAAGTCTTTTAGCAATAGCGTAAGGCATCACAGTGGCCGAGGCACCTGAGTCTACCAAGCAATTGTCTACGTTCATGTTGAAGATTTCAAAAGTGATTAGGAAAGGGGGAGTGATGGATTTTGATTTCCTTCCTATCATGGATGCACTAACATCTTGGGGGTTTCGATTCATTTTTGATAGGGTGGCTTCCATGGCTGTTGGCTTTTGGGTTGTACTAAGAGTACTAACAGGTCTAGAGACCGACTTCTGGGTTTGGCTACTCAGGATGGTGGGAGTTTCGTAGTTTCGCTCATTCATAGCTTTTAAGAGCAAATCTCTTTGCTGCGTTAATTTCTACAAATCAAAGTATATGATATTTTCCTTAGCTTTCTTAAGATCATCCACAATATTGTAATCAATGTTATAAACAAGATAGGGCAAAGTAAACATACCAGTTTTTCCATTCTTAGGTGGGACTTTACCATTGTGAGTCGCCTTCGTTGCATTTGGAGATGCATTTTCTTTCTCTGGATGGTTCGCAACTAGGGTATTCTTGGACTAACCACTAGGTGTACCCTTCTCAATAGGAACTTTGGGAGTGGGTGCCTTCACAGGGTGGACATCTTTCTTGGTCTGATCTACTAGCTTCATCACACCTGCAAGTGGCCCCTTGCTTCGTGTATGGATTTCATTAGTGTGGATCTCCACAATACTGTCTCTTTGGTAATCATCATTCTCATTTATATAGAAATCCCACAGTACGTTGATTTGAGATTATTCTTCTAGGGGCTCTTCTACTTGGTATTCTTCCTCATCTTCTTGTTTTAGCTCTAGCTCCACTATAGGTTCTTCTTGGTTAAGGAGTGATCCGATAAGAGTAAGCTCTTCTACATTTAAATTCCCTTCATTAGGTGGAGCAGGCAATGCAAGTGGACCATGATCACCTTTTGTCTTCTTACAATAGAAAGGTTTGAAAGGTTTTTTGTTTTTATACTCTCCTCCACTCCTACTTTTACTCTCTCCAAAATTCCTTTTCATATTGATGATTGTATTTGTCAACTTCTTAATGATCATATGTAAACCTTCTACATCTGTGGTATCCTTTTCTTTGGTTTCATCCCCTTTGTTATCACTCCCATTATTCTTCTTGGATGCTTGAGAGGCTTATTTTTCTCCAGTTGTATGATGATAAATTGTGAGACTGAACATTTCATTCTCGACTTTTACTACTTCATCAATAACACCCTGTAAGGTTTGTGCATTTCTCCTTTTGACCCACATCGCAGTAGGGACAGGGAGAGCAGTGATGTAGAATTCCATGAGCACCTCTTGAGTAGGTCTAGCGGTGGCCGGGATTCTGTTGAACAAGGTGTTGAACTGGATGTTAAAATCCTTAACCTTTTCTTTGGTTTCCATTTTCAAATGGGATAGTTCTAGAACTAAGGTTGCGGGGGTTTTTTCATCACCATACTTGTCTAAAAAGGCCTGTTGAAAGGCAGCCCATGAGGTGATCAATCTAGTTCTCAAGCTAAAGTACCATGTGGAAGTTGCACCAATCAGGGTAAAAGGGAATAGGTCACATACTATATCTTCATCAGCTACCCCCAACAAGAGCACGACCGGGAAGAAGGAGTGAATATGGTTATCAACGGTGTCTCCCTTCCCAGGGTTGAATTTAAGCAGTACTCTTTCTGCATTCTTGGGTAAGGGATGTTGCTTCCCAGGTATCGCTACGACATCCTGAGCGAGCCAGGGAGGAAGTGCTCATGGAGGAGGTGGGAGTTGGTTGCCACCTAGTTGGCGCTGATTCCCACCTGGAAGAGGAATGTTAGCCATATTGTGGATAAGGATGTTTTGGTTCAGGGTTTCTTTGTTAAGATTCTCAAAATCAAGACAGGGATGGCCTTCAGAAGGGGAATCCTTAGGAATTTCTTCCCAAGGAGAGTCGATACTCTACAAATAATCAAGCACAATATCTTCAAGAGAAGGGGCTATAGATGTCTCTTCGTTTATGTGATAGACCCTTGGCTTTCTTTTTGCTGTCAGAGGTAAAGGCTAAAAGATAGGGAGTTGTGATAGGGAATGAGCATAATCCCAAGTAAGTCTTCTGACTGGTTGTTCCTGGGTGACAGGGTACTCCCACAGTCTCTCTTCCTTGGGTGATCCAGAAACAGGACTTATAAGGGTCTTTGTTTCTTCGAAATGAGGCTCTTTCAAATGGGTGGAATGATCTTTTTGATCTTCACGATCCATGTATTAATCTTTTCAATTCCATGCACGACATTTATAGATGAAATCATAAAAATCTATGGATGACAGTTTAGGCCCTCCTTCTTGCACCAATTTGTTGACATGGCTAAATTTCACTATACCAACAAAGGGAACTAACCTGATCGCAAGCCCCAATTAGACCTTCTTTCATTTGGAATGGCTAGTTCCAATGGGTTTTAAGGGACCCTGTAAATTGTTAAATGAGTTGAAAGATTGCTTTTGGGAAGAAGGCTTCAATTACATCAACAAAATAAAACAGCTAACCACTATGTATTTAATCCTATATACACTTCTTCTAACTACTCTAGTCTATGTCCTAACTATCCTAATCTATCCTGCAGGAGCATGACAAAGAGAGGTTAAATATCATATATGAATTCCAAGTCTAAATGAATCAATTATTGGTTCACATAAGAACAAGGCTGCATTAATTCTTAATGGCAATCCAATCATTCATATAGGAATACACATTCCATTTTATGGAAGAAAAGCTTACAACTGATGTCCAACATAGTTTTGAATCAGGGACTACTTATGAACTAACTATGATAAATAATTACATTCAGACAAATAAGGCTAATTATAAGCTATATGGTTATCGAATTGCACAAAAACAAAACACATTCACATTTATGCCATCGATCAACATCTTGTCTCAAAACACATGAAAGAAAAGGATCTTAAATCTGAAACAAAAGGCTCCTCATTCAACCAAAACAGTCTCCTTTATTCATAATAAATCAAAGTTGTTTCCTACCAAACAAAAAGCCCCTTTTTTTCTCCTATCCATAGGGAATATTAATACAGCTGAAAATGAATCTCGGTCTTCCCTTAACCCCTTTCGCCTTCTCTTTGTTCTCTTCGATATACAGACCAAAATACATAGACGTAGAACAATTGGTGTCACTATTGACACGTAGAGGGAATTTTCTGTCGTTGGAGCACTTCATTTCCTGGGGAAATGAATAGATGTTGATTACAAGAGGACGATTGTGTGCCATCTCTTCATGATGAGATCTGGGGTAGTTTCGCTTTCGGAGTACACAGGAAACACCTGGAAACTGACTGAGGATGCCAAAGGCCGGCGCTTTCAACAGAACACACTTGCATATATGAGTTCTCTAGATCCACTTATGCATCCTTTACTCCTTACCTACAGAGATAATAGACACCAGTCATGCTTATATAAATATGATAAAAATGCTTAAAAACACCAATCTTGCCTTCATGAAGCGTTTATAACATCAGGAGGAATAAATGTGAAAGAATTGGCCCCTTTTTTTCATTCATGCATCAATTAAGTCCTGCAAGAGAAAACTCGATTTTCATTGAAAATCATTGTAAAACACAAAGCCGAATCGAAAATCCAGACTTGAAATATTATATATGGGGCCTACACTTTATCGAGTCTACCATATCGCATCACATCGTGCCATGTGTTTGGGCTTAAAGCTATGCCAATTGCACCTTTCGATTGGCTGAACCCGACATACATGTATGTCGTGGTTTATAATCCTTTTGGGTCCACCACATAGGACTCCTCTTTGAAAAACCCCAACCCTAGCATATTATCAAAGAACATGGGAAAACACGGGAAAATCTGAGTCTGGCCATTGGGCCGAACTTGAAAATTTATATGCTCGACTCTATAATCATCGGTGGGTCCGAATGATTATGGTGCACCATATATATAGACCTCGGACCCTGTCAATAGTGATAAGTGATGGGGTCCTGGACCCGAAACATATATATCGTGTTTAATAAAACCATTGGGTCTGGTGAACAGTGATGAGCCCCAGAAATGGGTAATTATATGGGCTCATTTTGCCTCCTAACTTAGCTTAATCCACCATTCTAATTATTTTATTGCATGTTTTTTATTATATTTATGCTAATAGAGTGAGTTAGGTTAGTCATTATGCCATGAAGTCTAATGTGTGCTTTATGTAGAATTTTGGTCAATTTTGAGACAAAGTCAAGTTTTAATGAGCATTTGGCAGCCAATATTTGAGGAAGACAAGGGAGAGGATTTATAGGATGGTGTCCCCCTCATTGATGACTCCCTACTTCAAATCCTCCTTTAGAAAGCTCGAAGCACGAGCAGCCACATCGATGCATCAATGAGGCAGCCGAGCAAGTGAAGGTTAACTGCTATCTATCTCAAGTCCTGGGAGTCGAGCCTCCCTAATTTTAAGGGAGTTGTTGGAAGCTTCAGTTGTATAAGTAGAGAGGCCTAGGGCCTCATTAGGTTGTTGGATGTTAGTCAAAGTTTCACACTTTTGTTGCAGCTTTTGCTCAGCTCATTTTCAAGCTTACTTTTGTGGACAGTTTTATGTAATGTGACTATTATTTTGATAATGAAGATGAAATCTTTTCTGAGCCAGCACTGAGTTATCTTAGAGGGATGAAGCTCTTGGGCTAGGGCCCAACCCAAGCTACCCAACACCTCTTGTTTTGTATTTATATGTTTTGTTTCAGTTCATGAATTTGTTTCCGTTAGATAGATTTTTTTTCTTTAGTAGAATAGGTTGCTTTTGATGATTTACCTAGTTGTTTCCATTTCAATTTGCTGAAGTAGGTTAAATAGTGTTAGGAAAAAGATAAAAAAAGGCCATCAATATAGCCTTGACCTCCTTTCCTCCCTTTTTTGACCATGAGCTGAGGTCAAGACCCTCTTGCTGCCACAAAAACACAGCTTTTCCTTCTCCATGCAATTTCTGACGTTACAGTTTGATTTAGAGGTTAATGCTTTGCTTCAGATCCATTTTTCCATATTCATTTCTATTTCTGAAATAAATCTCTTTCCATGCTTTCATTTCCATATAGCATTGCTCAGCATTTTATTTTCCTAGAACAGAATTTAGGTTAACATAAGATACAATTCTGTTTCTTTTGGTGCAGCTAGTTTCATTTCTTGCTCAGTTTCATAGTTTGATTTGTAGCTCTCTTGCAGTACACCTCTACTCATAATAATTGAATAAATCTAATGGCAGAAGTTTCCTCAGACACGTGATTTTATTAATCAGAAAAAAATAATTACATAATTTGATTTTGCAAGAGTTTACACCCGAACAACCAAACACTCTTGCAATGAGCTATTTATAAGCTCCATGTCCTAACGACCTCTAATTATGGATCACTTATTAAATAACAAGTGTCCATTTACAATAAATGCTATAAAAACCAACTAGCTAACAAATCTCCTAAAATAGAGCTTAAGATACGACACATTTGGAGAGTCATATCTAGTTACAACAATATGCTAATTCTAAAAGTCTCCATTAAATAATTAAACATTCTATAATAATAATTATTAATTTAATATCTTAAATTAATAATTATTTTATTCTAATTTTATAACCTATGATAAAATTGTATTTTTGGATCATCTAACATTCCCCCCTATGATCCAAAGATACATTACAACAAATACCAAGTTCATCCCTGAACTTAGTAAATTTTATTCTGCCAAGCGGTTTCGTTAAAATGTTGGAGATCTGATCTTCAGAAGGACAATAAACTGGCTTGAGGACATCTTTGGCAAAGAGAGATCTGATATGATGATACTTGGTGTCCACATGCTTTGTCTTTGAATGAAAAACTAGGTTCTTGGCAAGTTTGATGGCTGACTGGCTATCAATGAATAATGATGTAGCTTCTGCCTGAGAAATGCCCAACTCCTGCAAAATTCTGCGCAACCAAACAATTTCACATGCTGCTTCCCATGCTGAAATGTACTCTGCTTCTGCTGAAGAAGTGGCCATTGTAGCTTGTTTCTTACAACTCCAAGATACTTTTGCTGACCCCATATTCATTAAATAACCTTATGTTGATGCTCGATCATCAATACTCCCAGCAAAGTCGACATCGGAATAGCCACCAAGTACAAAATTTTTAGTCTTTGTGTAAAGAAGACCAAAATCTTTTTTTACTTGGATATATCGAAGAACTCTTTTGGCTGCATTCCAGTGGTTGTCTCGTGGTTCCTACATAAAATGTGAAAGAATACTAACTGCATAAGATAGATCAAGATGAGTATTTTTCAAATAAATCAAGCTGCCAATCAACTGTCTGTAAGTTGTACTGTCCACCTTTCCCCCCCTTCAAATTTTGAAAGTTTAAAGTTTTGCTCCATGGGGGTGAGAACGGGCTTGCAATCCTGCATGCCAAATCACTGAAGAACCTCTGCTGCATACTTACTCTGAGAAATGAAAATAGGATGTGGACGTTGGAAGAATTAACTCCAAGATAGTAGTGAAGTAATCCCAAATCTGTCATCTTAAAACCGGCATGTAACTCCTTTTTCAACTGTGCAATATGATCATCATGATTGCCAGTGATGATCAAATCATCTACATACATAACAAGAATGACCAGATATTTTCCCTGTTGTCGCACATACAAAGTATCATTAGATTCACTTCGTTGAAAACCAACTTTCTTAAGGTATTCATCCATCTTTGCGTACCAAGCGCGGGGAGCTTGTTTTAATCCATATTAAGCCTTGATCAATTTGCAGACTTTATGTTCTTGTCCTTCAACTTCAAAACCTGGCGGTTGGGTCATATACACTTCCTCCTGTAAATCCCCGATGATAAAAGCACTTTTCACATCCATTTGATGAAATTTCCATCCTCTCTGAGCAGCCAATGCAAGTGTTAATCGGATGGTGTTCCATTTAGCTATAGGAGCAAAAGTTTCCTCATAATCAATGCCTTCCTGCTGCGCAAAACCTTTTGCGACAAGTCGTGCTTTATACTTTTCAAGTTCTCCCTTTTGATTATACTTAATTCTGTAAACCCATTTGCATCCTATGGGTTTAACATTTGCTGGACAATAAACAAGTTTCCAAGTGTTGTTATCAGTTAATACCTGATATTCTTCAACCATATCCTGTTGCCATTCTTTATGTTTTATTGCTTCTTTGTATGTGGAAGGTTCAGTAAAATTATTTGCTATCAAGGCAAAATTGCCTTCACTTCTATGTGCCCTTCTGGTGCTTGTTTTATTCTGCTCATCAGACTTTACATCTTTCAAAAGTTGAACTGCCCATTTTGGTAGTTGGTGCTCACTTGTTTGCACTTCTGTAAAGTCTCCATCATTGTAAAGAGGATTAATATAAACTGATGTTCGTCATTCAGGTGAAGAGTGTGGAGAATCACTGTCAGAAGAACTGCTACTACTTGGAGATGTGGATGAACTACTAGAAGACCTAGATGATGTTGTTGATGTAGATGGACTGGATGACTCATCTTCAGAAGAAGGAAAATCAAGTTCATACCAATTTGGTGAAGTTGGTTGACTTTGCATTTTTCCATTTCTTTTACTTCCCTTAGTTTCTAACTTGTGAAGAATATTTTCAATTTCTTCAGCACTCTTACTCTCATTTTCATCAAAAATGACATCCCTGCTCACAATGAATTTTCCATTGTTCAAAAGACGATACCTTTCTTCTCATCAAAATAGCCAATCATTGTGCATTTTAAACTTCTTGCGTCAAGCTTAGTTCGTTTTTCTTTCGGAACTAAGGCATAACACACTAACCTAAAAACTCTAAGATGTTTAACTCGAGGTTTGAAACCAAACCAAGCTTCATAAGGTGTGATTCCGTCTAAAGAAACAGTTGGAGATCTGTTTCTTAAGTAGACAGCTGTATGAATTGCTTCCGCCCAATATGTTGGACTTAACCTCTTGAAAGTTAAAACATGGATCTCGGCCATTCCTAACAAAGTGCGATTCATTCTTTCGACTTATTCCATTTTGCTGTGGAGTGTAAACATTAGTAAGATGTACGTTTCTTATTGCCATTTTTCATTGCAATTAAGTTTGAAATTCATTTGAAGTAAATTCTCCCCCATTGTCTGTTCCTGAGATACCTTCCATCAACAAGTTGGCGAAAAATTTTAAACTTATCAAATGCTTCTAACTTGTCCTTCAAAAAGTAAACCCAAGTCATTCTGCTGAAATCATCAATGAATAGTAAGAAATATTTTCATCTACCAAAGGAAGTTTGTAGTGGTCCACAAACATCACTGTGAACTAGTTGTAGCTGCCTGTTTGCACACCATGAACTTGTTGGAAAACTTTCTCTATTTTGTTTGCCATACATGCAAGCTTCACATTTTGCATTTTCCCTTTTGAAAGTGGGAAGTCATTTAACCATTCCTTGTTTCTGCAATTGAGAAAGACTCTCAAAATTCAAATGTCCATATCTTACATGCCATAGTCTTATAGGTGAAATATTTGTAGTCACTGCCCCTGCAAAATCAGAATGCCTTGGAATAACTGTCCCTTTCATCCGTAACAGTTTTCCATCTTCATAACCTGTCATGACTGTTTTCAAGTTCTGTTTGACTGAATTAATCTTGACTAAACCATCTTCCATAATCACCTGATGTCCTGCTTGTTGAATCGTGACTAAAGAGAGCAAATTTTTCTTAAAACTAGGTACATACCATACATTGGAAATCATTTTTTCTCCAATGCCAAGGAGAAAAAATTTTACTGCTCCTTTTCCATAAGGAGTATGTTTTGTATCATCAGCAAGAAAAATGGAATTAAGTTGGCAATCTTGAAAATTCCAGAAAAAATCACGTCGAAAAGTCATGTGTTGAGTGGTCCCAGAATCCAAGATCCAATTATCTTCATAGTCACTTCTAAGATGGGATGAAAGTTGTGATGCTGGAGAGGAAGTAAAAACATATTCTGAGTTATCATCATCTTGATCATTTGCAAATTGTGTTGAATGTTGTTGAAACTTGGGAATTTTATTAAGTGAAGTTCGACAATCTTCAGCATAATGGCCAACTTTGTTACATCTGCGACACACAATTTGACTTAAGTCTCTTCCTCTTCATGAAGATTGTCCTCTACCTTGATTATTATTTCCTTGTCCTTGAAAATTGCCTCTTCCTTGGTTGTTTACTCTACCTTGAAAATTATTACTTCCTCCTCTGTTAAAATTGTTTCCTCTGCTTTGACTTCGACCTCGACTTTGTACATTATGTGTTGCTTGATTCTGATTCCCTCTGCCTCTGCCTCGAGAACTGTCTGCTGATGATTTACTAGTGTTGGCCTCTGTGAGAAAAACATCTTCACCAACTTTCTTCTTCTTCCCAAAAGTTTTATCATGTTGAGTCAACATTTCACAGAGTTCATCAAAATTTAGTTTCTTTAATTTCCCAATTACTTGTAGAGTCTCCAAAAATGTGTGTAGGAAGAAGGAAGTCCAGCAATTACAATTGTGACCATAAAGCTATCATCAACTGTGGGAAAACCAGCATTAATAATTTCTTGCCTAATATTCTTAAGTCTTAAGATATATTCAAGAACATCACCGCCTTCAGTTAATTTTTGTTGCAACAATTTTAATTCTAGATCAACTTTCTTTGATTCAGGCTGAGTATCAAAGAGGTCTTTAAAAGTTTTCAAAGCAGACCATGCATCTGTAGCATTTTCTATATGGACATACATTTCATCATTCACAGAAGATTTAATAAGAGCTAAGGTTTTAACATTCTTGATTTCCCATTTTGCTAGTGCAGCTGCATCTGTGGGTTTATTCGGCTTAACATCTCCATCACATATACCCTGCCATAATTCATTGTAAATGAGAGTGCTTTCGATGAGACGATGCCATGTTTTATAAGATTTTGTGCCTTCAAGTTTGTCGGAATCAAAAAACAAATTAAATCAACTTAGACATTGTAGTGTTAAGACTTCACACCTCGAATCAAGATCCAAAAAAACTCAAGATGCGCAACACAACAGAAACACATGACACAAAAAACGAACTATCGAGGCTTGGCCTTGACCCTCGAATAGTCGTCAAAACTGGAGAAAATTGACTGCGCTTTGCACTTGGCTCTAGTCAATTTCTCAAATTTTTACAAGGCAACTTTCAAAATTTGACTTTTACAATGGTGCTTTTTCACAATCTGGTAAAAAAAAGTTACCACCCCTCAAAGTAAAATTACTTTGAATTACAATGCCACACTTATCTCTCCAAAAACAAATTACAAAAAAAATATCTCCTTATTACTCCAAAAATTACAAACGACCTTATTCCTCCACAAATATTACAAAATCCTTGTTACTCCAATAATATTACATAAAAATATGTACCTTGTATCCCCAAATTCCTATTTCCACAAATTTAAATGAAAACTCCATGTACTATGTAAATGTAATCCTTGTTACAGCACTAATTCCCCAACAGAACTGTAGTTGGCTAGAAAAAATATCTTCCATGTAACCTCTGCACGAGACCTTCAAATGGAGTATGGCTTGAAAAATCGCGAAATTTCTTTATCGGCGTCTACTGATTATGAAAATAAGGAGAAATTTTCTTTATCACATTGCAAGGCATCAAGACTCTCAAATTTTCCCAAATTCCATCTGTTTGACTATCTGATAGAAAACAAAAAACACTTATTGCATAAAGCACCGTCAGACCTCCGAGTCGATCACTCCCAATTGCAGTGAAACACGAATATATGCAACGAAAAACATGTATAACAAAATGAAATAAAAATGTAGTTTCCACTCAAAAAACGGATGGATTTTTAACTTTTCATTATTAGCTTTCAATGCATGGCATTGAAATCTCTACAAGGGGTTTTTGGTTTATAGTATGGATCTTTCATTCTGATATTTTTATGTGCCAACCCTGCGTGTTCGCATACCTATGAGTCCCAATCTCTTTCATGAGCCGAACCGCAATGTTCTTAGAAAACCTATGACACATCACTGGCTGGCTTTAAAGCACATGCCGACACTTCTTGCTGTCAAAGTGAATGGCGGTCTATATATAGAGACGTTTTATGCTACAGAGATGCTGCATTTGTGACAAAATAGAGCAGAAAGTTGGCCTCACAGGTGGATTGTCCCAAATATGGCTGTTTATGACACTGCAAACGAGAATCTCAAGGTCCTGGACCTTCTCAGGAGCAAGTAGGAAGTCATCCTTCAGAAAATCAATAAAGTACATCAGAAACTCTCTCGGACTGGTATACTTCTTGGTCCAGCTTGTTCATTCTACAATATAATAGTGAAATCTGGCAGGGAATCATTCAAGTCGTAGATGACCCTGGGGGCTAGGGCGCGGAGTCTTTGGTTTTGGAGTCCACGGAAATAGAACTTGTAACATCGGTTTCCCACAGAGTTACTAGAGTCGTCGGGGATTGAACTAGCGGCGGTCTATTAGTTGGCTTTAAATTCATTGCCTCCAAGGGAATTGACCATGTTACCCATCCTTGGCAAAGAAAAAACCTACAAGAACCAAGTCAAATTCTTTCTTCGTGCAACAATGGCCTGGTTGATACGCGTAGAGGATGTTGTTACCCTTGCACAGGAAAGCCTGCTTACGAATTTTCATTCACGGTCTCGTTGGGAAATGTCTGTAATGTCTCTGTACTTGGTGGAGGCGGGAGTGGAGCTTCGGCCAAATCCTTCCCCATTTTAACAGCAATAAAACCAAAACAAAATGAAAATTAAAACCGCAAAACTGCTTGCAACAGTTACCTGTAGCACGCTGATATTTGAATGGGGAAAAAATTGGTAATGGTGTCGTTTCTTCTACTATGGAAATTTACAGAAAAGTCACACAGATTTTGCATATTTTGATAATAAAAATGATTTTAGAATTTACAAATCTAAAATCAATAATAAAATTTTTGTTCTTTTAAAACAAAAAACTGGACAAATTCCATACCAATCATATGCTGAACAATTCAATGGAGGTTTCCAAAAACTTGTAGAGCTAGAATCTCCTCCTTACATTCACTGCAGCATTATTGGAGCTCTGAGACCACAATAATGGCAGAAGTGTCCTCAGACACGTAATTTTATTAATCAGAAAAAAATAATTACATAATTTGATTTTGCAAGAGTTTACACCCGAACAACCAAACACTCTTGCAATGAGCTATTTATAAGCTCCATGTCCTAACTACCTCTAATTATGGATCACTTATTAAATAACAAGTGTTCATTTACAATAAATGCTATAAAAACCAACTAGCTAACAAATCTCCTAAAATAGAGCCTAAGATACGACACATTTGGAGAGTCATATCTAGTTACAACAATATGCTAATTCTAAAAGTCTCCATTAAATAATTAAACATTCTAGAATAATAATTATTAATTTAATATATTAAATTAATAATTATTTTATTCTAATTTTATAACCTATGATAAAATTGTATTTTTGGATCATCTAAAAAAATCAGCCATCACCAACTCTCTTTGATACATGTTCCACACGTCATTCACAGCCCCTCATGAATCTGCCCTAATTATCTGCACTTTTCTCATAAACTTTCCTCTCATCCCTTGAACAAGTCCAACCGTCATTCCCTCCCCTAATCCTCCTTAATGAACCTCGAGCACCTTAACACATCCTTCTATCCTTCAGCTACCCTTTCCAACCATTTTCCCAACTATAAAACCTCTAAAACAGCCCTCAGCATCCTCCTCTAGATCCTCCTCTAGATACTCTTGTAGATCCCCTGCAGCCTCCTTCAGAATTTCCTATAGGTGACTTTTTGAAGTCTGATTTTAGGGAAAGCCTCCAAAAGGTTGCTAGAGGCCTCCTAGGACCCCTCCACACCTTCCTACACCTCTGCAAATCCCAAAGTTTCCCTCCATCACCACCTAATCGCTGCCACATCCACAAACAAATAAATTACATGCATGACAATTTCACATAAAATACATAAAAACCCAAAAAGATGTTTTTTTCTCATTTCCTTCTAGAAATAGCTTGAATAGATTTTGTTTACTTCCCAAGTAGGTAATGGCAATCATTTTCTGGTTTTTCATCTCTCTTTCTGCAAAAGTAGGCTTAGTTGGTTAATTAGGGTTTGGTAGGGTTACTTCACATTTCAATCTTCCCTCTCTTTCTGCAAGTAGAATAGCCTCTGTAGAGTAAGCTTTTCTTTCTTTGATCACATATAAATCTTCTTTTGGAATTCATAGAAGTTGGCTTGAGCTCCTAGTGATCTTGCGCCCGCTAACCAAGTGAGAGCATGTAGTAAGAACTAGTACTTGTGCATACAGCACCGTCGCTTCCAAGTTTGTTACGAACTACCGAGTTGATAAAAGTAAAGTAGAAAGTCCAGGAGTTGCAACATTATTTCTACAATACTGGAGCTCACCACTTTTTGGTGCCATTGCCGAGGAAGCGTCAAAATATTTTGTAATTACTTCTTTCTTCTATTTTCTATTGTAACATTCTATTAAGTAGTTTATTTCAGCAAAAGTAGAGTAGTTGTTTCTTTCAGATTCTACATTTCCTTGCTTTCATTTCAATTCTACAATTTCCATTTCAAAAAAAGTAGATTAGTAATTTCCTTGCTTTCATTTCGATTCTGCAATTTCCATTTCAGTGAAAGTAGATTAGTCATTTCCTTGCTTTCATTTCAATTCTGCAATTTCCATTTCAGCAAAACTACATTAGTCATTTCCTTGCTTTCATTTCAATTATGTAATTTCCATTTCAGCAAGTTCATTTCAGTAGTTGCAATTTGTTTGTTCAATCAATTTTAGCTTTGCAGGTACAAGCAGAAAAACAAAAATCACCCAAAAAGAGATTTCCTTTCATGCCTCATAGGAACAGAGATAATTCAGGGAAATTCCTACCGAACACCCCCACCACATCACAGAACCACCCTTTTCTCTTCTTCGGTGGTAGTGATCCAGAAAAACCTTTAGGAGAACAACCAGAGATATTTGAAGAACCTATAGGAGAAGAAGAAGAAGAAAAATTCCCTCCTGAGACAATGGCTGAAAACATAAATGCTATGGGGAATGGAGAAAGAATAGAGGGTACCTTCCCCATCCGAGAGAGCAATGGGGACACTAAAATGAAGAACATAAGCCCTTCAGCCCTACCTCACTTTCATGGATTGACTACAGAAGATCCTGACACCTACTTGTTTGAGTTTGTTGTTATCTATCGAACCTATGACTATGCAGAAGATGAGCAAAAGTTGAAACTATTTCCTTCTACTCTCAAGGATGCAGCATTACACTGCTTCATGGGGTTACCTGGCAATAGCATCACAACTTGGGTTTAGATGCAGTAAACCTTTAATAAAAAATATCGAGACTACAGTAGGTCAAAAGATACCAAGTAAGAAATCTTCCAAATGACCATGGGAAGTGATGAATCTTTGGAAGATTATGAAGAGAGGTTCTAGCTCAATTATAAAAGGGCCAGGTGCACACTTGACCCAGAATCTCTAAAGTTGGTCCTACTCAAGGGAATTCCGGAAGACCTTCTAGACACCCTCCATTTACTGGTTAGGGGAGACATCTACCAACTACCTTATGAAGACATAAAGACTTTTTTTAGAAACCATTCTAGGGCAGGCAGAAAGAGAGGTAGGGGGAGTCAACCCATAGCCAGTACCTCCTCATCTAGTTCATCCCTCAAAGGTGAACTTGGAAACATGCTGGAAGACTTCAAGAGTGAGATGCTGCGGACTCTTGCTATGCAAATAGATACCTTTCATATCAAAAGGAAATAAGAGGAAGCAAAGAGGGATTTGGCCATTTTTTGTCCTAGGTGCACCAGAAGGCATCCTAGGAATGAATGTCTGTTGAACTCTATATAGGTTTGTTTAGTCTGTGAAGAATATCATTCTATAGATAAGTGCCCTTCCTTGCCCAGACTTAAAGTAGTATATCAAGGGGCCGGAGCTACTAAACCACTCTATTTCATGAACTAAAGGAGGCCACATGAACCTAGACCATACTAGCAGGGAATGCAAGGGACTCCTCAAGCATACTACAACCCCAATCAAGCCACTTCCATACCTTCTTTGGGTCCCCCTGATCATCCTTCCTAGTCCACACCTCCTCCTTGGACATATCCATCTCAATATCATGCCCAACCAGTTGCTCATTCATTTCACTCTTATGCTCAGCCACAACCTCAGTGGAATGCATCTCATCAAGGGTGGAGGCCCCAGTACAACTTTCCTCCTACTCTTTTGCCTCCACCACCTACTCAACCACAACCATTGCCTCCTGCTCCACCAAGGCAACCCGAAATGCCTGCTCAATTAAACCCGAACCCAAACAACAAACAGACTCAAAAAGTATACAATGGGGAACCATCGTGCCCAACCTATGTTGTGGAGATTCAAGAGATTAACCTACGATCTGGGAAGGTCTTCCTAGATAGCCATCCTCCCCCTCAGGAGGTTGAGGAAGATAAAGAGGAATATGAACCAAAAGCAAATCCACCCTTTCCTAGGAGACTATCCGGGACAACACAGCCAACCCCAGAAGAAACTAAACTTCTGAGAGAATTGAAATAGTTATGTGTAAAGATACCACTTCTCCAAGACATAAAGGATGTGCCCATATACAATAAGATTATCAAAGAGAAGTGCTTTAGGCATCTAGGAAGGTGCAAGAGAGATGCCTCAACCATCAATGTCATAAGACAGTTGTCCGACCTAATGCTGGGGCAGGTAATCTATCCAAAATATCTAGACCTTGGAAGCCCAGTAGTTGATGTCCACATCAATGGCACCATGATCCCTCATACCTTGATTGATCTGGGAGCTGCCATTAATGTGATTACAAAGGACACCATGCTCAAGCTCAAACTCTAGGGCTCCTTGAGAAAGACCACGATAGTACTGCAGCTAGCAGACCACTCCACCATGACCCCTGAGGGGATTGTGGAGGATGTGATGGTCTCCCTTGATTCTTGGGAGTACCCTGTTGATTTCTTAGTTCTCCAGCTGAAAGCAAAGCTCACTGGTATCCTCTCATCCTAGGAAGACAATGGTTGGCCACTGTCGATGCTTATATCAGTTGTTGAGCTAGGAACATGACTATCAAGAAAGGGCATATGTCCAAGCAGCTAATCCTATACCTTCCTGCCCAACCCTTGCTAGAACATGATCTACCTCTCTAGTTGTGAGGAGGAGGATGAGGATGAAGTCTATTCTACACCACTATGTGCAGTCGAAACTGTCATGGAGGGGAAACCACAAAATGAGGATGATATCATTGAAAATTCAATTCATAATCCACCCCCCAATATTTTGCCATTAGAATATCTAGTTAAAGAAACCCAAAACAATCCCTTAACTAATCTCTGTGGGGCCGACCCGACTTCTCTCCATGTTACAATATAGAGTTCGGCCCAGCAAGAACCTTGAAAATCAGCTCATCCCTATCCACCTCCCAGGAGAAGGAATTGTGTAGCTTATTGAGAAAACATTTTAGATGCCTTCGCGTGGAGATATAAGGAGATGAAGGGAGTGCACCCTTCAATTTGTACTCATCACATTTACATTAAGGAAGATTGCAAACCAATCAGGTAGCCTCAAAGGAGGATGAATCCAGCCCTTAAAGACATTGTCAAGGAAGAACTGCAAAAGTTACTGGATGCAGGATTCATCTACCCCATCTCTAACAGCGAATGGGTCTCTCCTTTGGTGTTAGTGCTAAAGAAAAATGGTAATTGGAGAATCTGTGTCGATTATTGGGAACTGAACAAGGCCACTAAAAAGGACAATTTTCCTTTGCCTTTCATAGATCAAGTGTTAGATGGTCTGGCAGGAAAAAGTTTTTCTCCTTCCTATATGGGTTCAGCGGGTACAATCAGATCCAAATCAGTCCGGAAGACCAAGATAAGACCACTTTCACTTGTCCTTGGGGTGCCTTTGCATATCAGGTCCTTCCTTTTGGTTTGTGCAATGTTCTTGCCACTTTCCAGAGAGCAGTATTGAGTATATTCTCTAAATTGGTTTATGATGCAGTGGAAATATATATGGATGATTTTACTCCTTATGGTTCTAATTTCTAGGAAGCTTTGTCTAACCTGGGAAAAGTTTTGGACAAGTGTATTGAAATGAACCTATCCCTCAGTCTGGAAAAATGTGAATTCTTGATGACTGAAGGGACCGTGCTACATCATGCAATATCTCAACAAGGATTGCAGGTGGACCCCAACAAAATTGCCATCATCCAAAGGGTCCCACCTCCTCAAAAGGTGAGAGATGTCTGAAGTTTCCTAGGCATAGCGAGATAATACAGAAGATTCATTAAAGATTTCAGTAAGTTAGCCTCTCCGTTATTTGGTCTTTTGGGAAAAGATGTTGAGTTCATATGGACTGAAAACTATCAAGAAGCCCTAGACACCTTGAAAAGCAAATTTGTAATTGCCCCAATTTTGAGAGGCCCAAACTGGGACCTACCTTTCCACATTCACACAGATTCCTCGAACAAAGCAATAGGGGCAGCCTTAGGGCAAGTTGATGAAAAGTTACCTTATGCCATATACTTTATAAGTAAAAATTTGTCAAAGGCAGAGTTAAACTACACAGTAACCGAGAAGGAACTCCTGGCTGTAGTACACTCCTTAAATAAATTCAGACATTACATCACAGGCTATCAAAACTTTGTACACACCGATCATGCTGCAATTAGGTATTTAATGAACAAACTAGATGTAAATGCTCGCATTATTAGATGGTTGCTTTTACTGCAACAGTTTGAATTAACCATTGTTAATAAGCCTGGTAAAGAAAATGTTGTTGCTGAATTTTTGTCTAGAATATATGTGTCTGCAGGTGAGGAAGGAATGGTGGATGATCAAATGCCAGATGAACACCTATTTGCTATCTCAGTACTCTATACGTGGTTTGTTGATATAGCAAATTACTTGGTTTCAGCACAGTTCCCACCACACCTGTCCTCGAAAGAGAAGAGCAAGATCGTGAGGAAAAGCACCCCTTTCACTTGGATTGGGGGCAATCTCTTCAAACTTGGCCCAGATAAGATCTTGAGAAGATGTGTTAGGGAGGAGGAAGTTTTTGACATTCTCCTAACCTATCATGACAAGCCTTATGGAGGCCATTTTACAACAAAAAGGATTGCGTTCAAAATCTTGCAAGCAGGTTACTATTAGCCCACTCTTCATCAAGATGTGAAGAGATATACTAGCCAATGTGATTGGTGCCAAAGGATGGGGAAACCTACTCCAAAGGATGAGATTCCCATGCAACCTCAAGTGACTTTTGAGCCATTGGAGAAGTGGTGCATGGACTTTGTGGGTCCTATCAACCCTCCTTCAAAACAAAGGCAATACATCATTGTGTGCACTGATTACCTGACAAAATGGGTAGAGACAAAAGCAATCAAGGCAACAACAAAGGAAAAAGTAGCTGACGTTTTAAGAGGGAACATCTTCTATAAGTTCGGGTATCCAAGAGAACTGGTTACAGATCAAGGTAGTCAGTTCACTTCCAATTTGATTGAAGACCTGCTCACACATCATAAAATCAAGCATAGGACTTCCACCCCTTACCATCCACAAGCCAATGGGCAGGTGGAAGTCACTAACGGAGCTTTGGAAGGAATTCTGACCAAGGTAGTGAGCAGTAGAAAAAAAGATTGGGCCGATAGATTGGTTGAGGCCACATGGGCCTACAACACCACATGGAAGACCACCACTGGGTTCACATGCTATGAACTAGTCTATGGGAAGAAGGCTTTGCTTTCAATAGAATTTGAGTACAATACACTAAGGATGGCAGCTCAGTTGGACCTAGACCTCAACCATGCATAAAGGGAAAAGCTACTCCAGCTCAATGGATTGGATGAACAAAGATTGCAGGCCCTTCTCCACATAGAGGTAGATCAGCTTCAGAGGAAGATATGGCATGAAAAAATTATCAAGGAGAATAAATTCCAAGAAGGAGATTGGACGCTGCTCTATGACTCAAGGTATAAAAATTTCAAGGGAAAGCTGAGGACAAGATGGCTAGGACCCTACACTATAGAAAATGCAATTACAATGGTTCAGTTCTGATCAAGACCATTGATGAGGAAGCCATCCCCATGCTTGTCAATGGGCATAGGTTGAAAATCTACAAGAAGCCCCTCTCCAAGCGAGAATTCATTGAAGATCTAAGTAAAACAGTGTTGGTAGTGGAGCAAGTCTTAGCCTCCGCTCCACCCACTCACTAAATAAAAATAAAAAATTAAATTAAATTAAAATTAAAAAAATAATAATAAGGACTCAAGTGAAAACCTTTATGAGGTGCTTGAGTCCCATCATTGGGTTGAAAACCTCTTTTGAGGCGGTCCAATGATGACAAAAACAAAAAAGAAGAGAGAGAGAATAAGATCCCTAGGTGAAAACCTCCTTTGGAGGCACCCAGGGCAGGCAAGTAGGGTGAAAGCCTCCTCGAGGCACCCTAGTTGTATTTTTGGAGAAAAAAAACAAAAAAGAACAAAACAAAAAACAAAACAAAACAAAAAACAAAGAAAAAAACAAAAAAACAAAAACAAAAAACAAAAACAAAAAAACAAAAAACAAAAAAACAAAAAAACAAAAAACAAAAACAAAAAAACAAAAAAACAAAAAACAAAAAAAACAAAAACAAAAAACAAGAAACAAAAACAAAAACAAAAACAAAAAAACAGAGAAAAAAGGAAGGGAAAATTGACTTTTAAAATGCATTGCGGGTTACAGGAGGACCATAGGAAGCAAGAGGAAATTTCACAAAGCCTATTACGTGTCCTCTATCCTCTTCTCAATCATTTATAACCTTTTTTTACCACCTCTCTGTGTTTTTTTCTGAAGACTATGTATACTACAAGAGGCCCTGTGTATTCTATAGGAGGCTCCTGTAGAAATCACAAAGAGCTCGAAATAGCTTTCAAAAATAGTTTGAGGAGCTGGGGATTTTCCTGGAGAGCATGTAGGCCATCCTACAACTATCCACCATCCTAACCCTCCATCCCACACCTACACCACCTCATTTCCATTGATTTCTTTCCTTCCTGCAGAAAAAACACATAAACCAATTCTAAAAAAATAAGGAAATAAAAAGAACAACACCTCCACAACTCACCTGCAGCTTACCAAATCACTCTCCATCGCCATCAGAATCTGTAGTAGCATCCTCACAACTCCCAGCACAAGCATCAGCTAAAAATTTTAGAGGGAGAAGCAGCTACAGGAGCTCTTGTAGGATTTCTTGTAGCAGTTGATCCCCTTAAAATCAAGCTCCAACAGCAAAATAGGTGCAGCCATAGGAATGCAGGGGATGTCCAAAGCAAGATTCAGCTAATAGCACCTGTACAAGACAAATGAGCCAAATATCAAGAAGCAAAAAAAACATAGCAGAAGGGATACATGCATGAAGCACGAAAATCCGAGCACGCAGTAGCAAAAGAGCCAAGCAGCACTACAGCACGAGCATTCGACCTACAGGTAAGTGTCTAACCCTCTCCTCTATTACATCTGTATAATTCAAAATTGCATGAATGAATGAAATGGTTGGGATTAAACTAGAAAGGTGGCCAGTTAACTGGCCACCCTCATCCAGTTTGACTACACTCATCCAGATATCCAACACACATGTGCCTAGTCAACTCATAGAAAATCCAAAAAGACAGGTAGTGGCGGGTGTATAAACTCCGATGCAAATTATGGGAAGTGATCCAGATTTAAACAGGAACGCAATAAAATATAGAGATAACCATATACACAAAGATGCAGCGGAAATAATACTTCATTTCATTAATGGAAAATACTGAAATATGCTTACACCTGGAAATAGAACTAAACTAGCTAGGGCGATGATAGCTTATCTCTGAGAAGAGATGTGTGGCTACATGCCTCTGAACTATAAAGGCTACATTGTGGTGGACAATCTGTCCTTTTAGAAAATGTGACTTGTTACTTATAGTATTTTTCTAGTTACAATACCATGGGTCAATTCCATGGGTGAATGAATACCATGGG